>JARKHS020026003.1:0-144620 GCA_030143305.2 Amblyomma americanum
TGCGCATTAAAGAACCACAGGTGGTAGAAATTAATCCAGAGCCCTCCACCGAAGCGTCATTCACAACGTCTTAGGTAGGTTAAAGGCCCCATATAGTACTTGCCTGTTTGTACTTGCAAAGCAAGCGGTAAATGGTTACATCTGCATCTAGAACAGCCATCATTGCGGGGGGGGGGGGGGGGGGGGGGGTTATAGGCATAATAAAGCATTATTAAGTCTGCTCATTATTTTACAGTGCATATTTAGCGGCTAAAACGGCACCGGCGTTCCGTACGGTAATAGAACTTTAAACGGCGCAGCAGTGACAAATAAAAAGATCTCTTTGCGGCGCTGAATTGCGGGGCTGGAGAGCCCAGGGCATGTATTCGGTACCGAATAATGTTTTGGCAGAGGAGCGTCCAGATTGCACGAACTTATCATAGAATTTGCACTGGACGCTGAAGCAACTGAAGCGTTAACGAGCGAAGGCTCCAAGAATGCTGAATACAAGATTCACAGGAGCCACTGCTGCGTTGATCTACACTCAGATACAACTTAAGCCTGGAGCTCCGCTTGCATTTGGGACTGCCACACAGAATTCCTGCATGACAAAAAAGTTGCCCGTTCTCACAGTAGCTCTTGTTACATACACAAAACGCTCATCACGAGACGAAATTACGAGCCTAATAATTTTAATTTCTTGGTCTTGTTTGATATAGTATAGTAGTTTGGTATAGTAGTATAGTGTTTTATTTTATTGATGAGGTTGTTAAGCTGTATTAGATGCCGCGGACCACGGCCCATTGTAGACAACTGCTGCTTCTTTAAGTTGCATCCTACTACAGCTGCATCCTATAGTTGCATCCTTTGCATCCTACTATAGTTGCATCCTTTAAGTTGCATCCTACTTCTTTAAGTTGCATCCGACATATTTGATAATTATTCTTTCTCAATGCTTTCTTTTGCCTGTTTGCCATTGGTGAGCCTTGCTGTGCGTTGTCCGATTTGGCGCCAATTTTTTCTGTTGATATGCACCAACTAGCGCCCCAACATGTTCTACCCAGTTACCTTTGATATCGGAGCACGCAAAGGACTTTGCGCACTGGCTGTCAGCCCTGACGTCACAGGCAATAGCTACCAATATATAAAGTAGCAAAAGAACGAACCAATAAAAGAAATGCTACAAAATAGAGGGCAGGATGAGGCAACTTTTTTCGACGCACTGCTTCGTCATCATGCTGCCGCCTCTCATACGCTCTGTGTTATGCCCGCAGTGCGGGGATATGAATTACGTATATCTGGCTTCCTTCGATATTTAGTGCCATAGCACTTATGTGGTAGGATACAACTTAAGAAAAAACAGCAGTTGCTAACACTGGGCCACTGCCGCGGCGTACTGTATTAGTCCACTGGCCAATCACAATATTAAGTGAAATCACTTTTTAATCTTTGACCATATTAAACAAGCCAGGTATCAAAATCCTAGCTCCTATATATTTTTTTCTTGGGATTAGCTTCTTGTTTCTGTAAAAAAAGCTTCAAAATTGACAACTTTTTGTCGTGGCGGTGTCCTGTTCGGCTGTCCTGAATGCGGGCGGAGCTTCACTGCAGACTTTAGTTGTATCCGGTATGGTGGCAGTTGCACACATTTAGCCGTTGTGCGTCTGTTTGTCTCAAGCCTGCCTTTTGGCAGGCTGGCCACCTGCCCAGCTGGTTGTGAGAAACCTGCCAGGCAGGCAGGAAGCGCGCAACCCCCCCCCCCCCCCCCCACACACACACACACCACCACCCACCACACCACACACACACACACACACGCACCACCCGCACGCACACCACACACACACACACACCCACACAACGCACGCACATGCACGCACGCACCACAAACGCACGCACGCACACGCACATGCACGGACGCACGCCACACACACGCAGACACGCACGCACCACACACGCACACAACAATGCACGACACGCGCACACACACTACGCGCACACACGCACGCACGCACACACACCACCACCCACACCCCACGCACACACACGCATCACACACCCGGCACACACACCACACACACACACACGGCACACACACACACACACACACACACACACACACACACACACACACACACACACACCACACACACACACACACACACACACACACACACACACACACACACACACACACACACACACACACACACACACACACACACACACACACACACACACACACACACAAACACACCCACACTCACCCACACTCACCCACACACAAACACGCACACACACACGCACATACGCACGCACGCCCGTTCGTTCGTTCGTTCGTTCGTGGAAGGTGGCCGTTCAATAAATGATTGGTCACGAGAGGTTGCTCGGGAAGAGCAACCTGGCTGGGTCACAACGCTGACCGGTGGCAGCACCTCCCATCCCAGAGCAGTGGCGCATCGCTTAACCGCTGCACCACTGCGCCAGCAGTGGTGTGTGGCCTCCCAGGGATCTAGGAATGTAATGTAGAGAATGAACAATTGCGCTTATATCAATGGGCATTAACTCATTATCGCTATCCGAACAACTTCCATCCGTGAACAATGGATCAGAACACCGGATCAGAAGTGAAACCTAATTCGTATTTGACCTCACTACGCAAATAGACAGTTATTATTATTTTTTTTTTTGCTGCGCGAGCAGTAGTCGGGTCATTCCGTAAAATGCCGGCGTCGGCGTGTGACAGTTCGAAGGAGTGAATCATTCGCACTAAAAAAGCGCCACCCACCCGCCTCGTCCCTCCGGAAGGCCTGCACCGACCATAACAAACCCATGAGAGTAGACCACCCCACAGGCACCTCCGCTCTCCGACCCTTCCACTCTGCAGTAGCACCACTCTGTTTCACCCTCAAGAGGCCTCCGCCAACCGCAGCCGTGGCTGCACTGCACCCAGTGCCACTCCCCAGAAGCGAAGTAACAGCTGCGCGAATGGGACAAGGAGGGCGAAGGAACAGGCAGGACGGGCACAATCACCCTCCTTGTCCCTTTAGTGTAGCAGTTACCTCGCGTCAAAAATGAACCAATAGCCCGAGAAGGTTTAATGCAATAGCGTTAAGGGTCCCGTTTGGCAGAAAATCTGACGTCGAGTGGCGTGAGCGAAAAATCTGGATTGGTCGAAGAGGTTTGACGTCACACGTGCTGCGGCTGCATTGAAAGGTGACTAAAACAAAACCTGAATTACGATTACGAGGACGCAGCATGGCTCAAATGCCATTAGGACATGTAATTACGTAAAGTAAACGAATTCCGCTGAAATGGAAATTTGGGCAAATTGTCGGGAATCGAACCCCTGACCCATAGGCTGCAAGTAGGACACGTACGCAAACCCTAGGCCACGCAGGCACGTTCATCCTACGTGCTTCAAAGTGGTCCTTTTATGTATGCCGTATCGACATAATATGGAAAAAGTTTGGTTTCTGGTTTTGATCGTGTTTAACGTCCCAAAGCGACACAGGCTATGAGAGACGCTGTAGTGAAGGGCCCCACATTATTTCGACCACCTGCTGTTCTTTAACGTCCTGTGTCCCAGGTGCATGGGCCTCCAGCAGTTCGCCCCCATCGAGATGCGACCACTTGGACAGGGATCGAACCCGCGTCTTTCGGGTCAGCAGCCATGCACCACAGCCACTGAGCCACCGCGGCGGCAATATAAAAAAAGCGTCCGTGTCGGCGAGGGCAAGAGGGACCGCCGTCGGGACCCACTAACGCTATCGCGTCATAGCCTTAAAGGCGGAGCTTAAGTGCCCTTCAAACGTTTACTCCAGAAGCATCCATCAGTTCGTATGACCGTTCGTAATTTTTTTTCTACCAATTTTTCTACCAAAGAGAAATTTTGCAAGGATAGAAAGAGCGAGAGAGAGAGAGAGAGAGCACTTTTTTCAGCAACTCTAGATTAGTCGGCGAGAAGGTAACTGGCTTGTTCCACCAAGGCCAGTTCCAGTTGGTGAGCGGATGTTCGCAGTGAAACACTTTAGCGGCGGGGCCTATTGTTCGAACGCTTGCCTTTTGCTTCGTGGAATCTTCCTCAGTATCGGCCTGGAAATTTCAGCCTCAGAGCGACAGCAGTGGCTTCCTCTATGTTTCCCAGCCGACGAGCCTGCGCAGGGTCGCCCTGAAAGTTTTCTCCTTGAGGAACCACATTCATTTGACGTCTCACTTCTCCTACTCGCGTGGCATTTAATCGACAAGTTCGAACATAGCCTTCGTTCAAGAAACCACGGCACCGCAACTTTGGTTCTGAAGTTCGACGACGTCACGGTCGTCGCAAAACTAGTTTTTCATCCCTAACTTCGACGCAGTATGCATGGGACTGCTTCCTGCCGCGTTGCTCCGGGTGCAGGACTATTATGCGGCGCCGCGCGCGATTGTAGTGAGAGGGAGGGCATACGTGTGCGGCTACAGTGTGAACACGCCGAGGCGGCTGATAAACTCGGCCATGGCTTTGCGCAGCAGGATTCCGACGGCGCCGTGCTACAGCCGAGAGAACGCGGTACGAGCGCCATCGGCAGGGAAGCTATAGCTGTGCGCGGCTTCGCTCCGCCGCGTGCACTGCCTTCCGATGGTGCTCGCCGGAACATGGCCGAACATCGATCACCCCTTAATAAGGATTGCACTGCTGCTCCGGACGGAAGCGGGGAGGAAGAGGGAGCCGGGCTCTTTCCTCCCTTCCCGTACGCTTCCCGTTTCTTCGTTTTTAACGGACGCGCCGCTTCTGTGCTTCGAAAATCAACCGTATGTGCGCGCGCGCCCGTATATTGCATACACACGGCGAATACCAATGCACTGCCCGCCGGCACGCGTCGGAGAGGAGGAAGGGTCGCGCGCCATTTGTGCCCCGCCGGTGAACGCGCGCGGGCTGGGCACGTCTTCGGAGGCTGTCAACAAAAGTGCGCCCGCTTTGTCATCACGACGACAGAAAAAGGCGACGAGGCCGCGCGGGAAGACGGGCGCATATTGCGCAGCACACAGCGGCGATCCTCCCCAATTCGCCGCCGCGAGAAGCAGAATTGACAACTAAGTGTACGTGGCTACACGTGGCTGATACTGATTGTCTGGGCCACTTAGCGCATGCGGCGCCAAGTGGACACGCTGAACGACTGTTTAAAAAGGTCTGTGCGTTTGCGACGTGTCATAAGGGAGTATTCGTCCCCAGATATTCCGACCGTCTGCCTCTATGCCGCCGTCAGGTGCTACCAAGTGGCGGCCCTTGAGTGACTCATTTTGGCTTTGAGTGTAGTTAGGCATTAGGCGAAAACTCTTGGATTAGGAGAGTTTTGAAATCATAGCCATATCTCGGTCGTCAGACCTTCATTTGTGTAACGTACAGGATGTACTGACAGGTTACGCTGCCATCTAAGAATGTACTGCTGGGGTGAAGCACACAGTCCAGTTATCTTTTATCTTTTTATTTGGTATAACTTCGTTGCCCAGCCAAAAATTATTGAAGCTCGCGCGAAGGAACGAGTTTTATCTTCATAGATGACGTTTTTCGAGAAGATTAAACCCTCTTTGTCCTTTGCGGCGCATGGTGCAAGTTGTAGACACTAAAAGCACAAAAGTGCTGCACATATTTCTCGGGAGGTATACGAATAACTATCCTTATTTTTTTTCTCACGGAAAAAGCAGTTTGCTTTCGCGAAGGCGGTGAAACGAGTTTCGTATCTCGCCTCACATATTGATATCGGAAAAATCGAATGCCTCGGAAAGCGGCGAACCGCTCACCAATATGAACAGGGCTTAAATAAGCAAGTATGGTTTCGCGTCTTCAGCCGTGTCTTTGCCGTTTCTTTCACGAACTGCCGTAAACTGTTTTAAAACAGCGAAACCTTACTGTTTACGAGGGTAAGTCACGGCTCCCTGGGCTAACGTGCTTGTACGCATACCAAGAGGCACCGCAGCGCGTTGCTATTTCAGATATATTGAAAACCTGGCAGCATTCGCAGAAGGGAGGAAAGGGTCTGAAAATTGCGCTCCACACCACGAGATCTCAACTGCTGGTCCGCAATCGCCTAATAAATTCAGCAATCTCGGTTTCCTTGCTCAACGTGTATATAAAGTGCATGCATAGTGAGCAACATGATAAAATGAAAGAAAACAAGCAAAACTAACGCGTCTGTCCGATGCGTTGTTATGTTGAAGAGCGTGTGGGCAGGAGCGTACATAAAACTGGTTATGAGGAAAGGAGTGGCGGAGTGTATACCAGTAACTGTCTCACTTTCGGTGGAAGGAATCCACCAACCATGACGTGAAGGAAGGGAAGAAGGAGAGAGTCGAAGAAATCACGAGTCGATTGGACATCTGACGCTACAAATCTGCGAAACTGCACTGCAAAAACCTTCTGCGAAATTGTGCGGAAACCTTCGACGATTACTTTGATGCTTTTGCTCCTCTATAATGAATGCTTTTAATCTAAGGGGAGGCTTCACACACGCAATTTTTTTTCCTGGTGGGTGAATGTGGGCGGAGGTGGCGGGTGGATGAGTGGGCAGCACCCTACCTAGGGGGGTTGTGGAGATGGCTGTGGGTGGCGCTTCTGGAGGGCAGCTGGCTTTCTCACTTTGTCTTTGAATTGGATTTTCGCCGTAGCTTTTTTGTTCCGCGGCTGCGTGCTTCTCGTGAGTGGAGGAGGGAGGTACGTGGTGGACGAGGGTGGATTGAAAATAACAGAAGGTGGGTGGGTGGCAGCCCCGTAGTTAGGTGGGGAGGTGGCTGGCGGATGTTGCTTCTGGACGGTGGAGGCTTCACTCTCCAAGGCCACAGACAGACGCCGCCATTTCCGCATTGTGGCACTAGTACTGCTTACGCATTAAAATGGTAAACTGTGGGGTTCAACGCCCCGAAGCGACACATGGGCTACGAGGGACGCCGTAGTGGAGGGATCCGGTATGATTTAGACCGCCTGGGGTTCTTTACCGTGCGCTTACATCGATAAGAACAAGGGCTCATTTTGCGTTTCGCCTCTACCGAAAAGCGGCTGCCCAGACCGGGACTGAATCCGGGCCCTCCGGCTCAGTAGCCGAGCGACCGTTAGCCATTGAGCCACCGCGCGCCGGTACAAGACGTGTAGGTATTCAGGGTGTTTCACGTAACTTGAGCCAAAGATAAAAAAGCTGTGAAGCACAGCTGGGTGCACATCTTTTTTTTAGCGGCGTTAGCACGATTTTTATAGTGGCTTTTGAATGCGCGTACATTAGCTAGCATAATATGGAGGTAATGATTTTTTTTCTCAGATTAGTCCATAGTTCGGGCAATGGGCATTGAAGGGCTAAACGCACCATGCCCACTTCGAGTTGTTATCAACTCGGCCACGCCCCGTCATCTGCTAGCCGTACTGGCTGGCTGAGATGGTACAGTGACAGCCCCAGAAAAGCGGTGGTCCCGGGTTCGATTCCCATACCGGGACGGATTTTTCTCCAGTTACGAGGTTTCTGTTCCAACTTTTCTTTGTAGCCATATCGCAGTGCTTGGGTGGATGCTAACGAGCAATTAAAACTGGTCCAAGCTGAAGCCCACTGGACTAAGCTGAGAGTGCTAATTAGACATCATTCCTGCGCAAGCACCTGTGAGCGAAGGAAATGAACGAAATCCGCTGCACACGTGTTAGCTCGATTCGCGGCAGCACGTCTGCCTCTTTTGCGGTTCTGCGATTGGCAATCGTTCGATGCCAGATCGTTCGCAGCCCAGCTAGCGACGAGGAAGAGATCAGTCTCCACCCGGGCACTTGTCTCCCAGAAGGTGCCGAGGGAGGTGCGGGACGCAGCGGCGCGTCCGCCGCCGAGTTTTGCCGCGTATACCGCGCGCGTCCTTCTCTGGCCAAGCCGGCCAAACACGGGCGCATTCGCGGGGCTGGTGAGCGGAGGTCGGCGTAAACTCGTTGGCATTCCGCGCCTGGGCGTGCATGCCGACGGCGCTCGGACCGGCGATGCGCGGCGCGTGCCGCTGGGCCGCTCTTCATCAGCCAAATCAGCGGGCCGCCGGCGCGCGCTGCATACGAAAGCAGCCCCGGGGTCCTCTGGCGACGCGCGCCGCGTGACCTGCAAGCTGACGGCGCGGGCCCCGAGGTCGCGGCTCGCGTCGACGCCGCCATGGAACGACCGGGCTGCTGGGCAACAGCCCTTCCGCCACTACCGGGCGCCGCTGGCGGCGTTGCAGTGGCGGCTTCGGCACTGTGGCGACACGGGGCTAGGGCGAGAAACTGTCCGTATATATTTGGTGTGTTCGGCCGATTTCTGTCAGATTTTACCTGCGCCGGTGCCTCTTGAGTAGTTGGTTAGGCCTACGGGCGCTGACCGCACGAAGGACGCTCGCTCCATCGCGGCAGATTTCAGCGCACATCACACTGACGCCAGGGCTTGACCAAATATTCTGAATCTCCGCTGGAATGGCAGATACAATTAAGGGCTCATATCGCATAACGTGCAAGAAAGGCGGAAGTCACTATGGCGTATGCAGCCCGTTACTAACAGCTGTGAGGGTGTATAAGCGCCATTTCCGTGTTTAGATTTCCCCTTCTCTGCCCCCCGGGGCGGCAATGGACCCCTCGTGCCGAGGTGCGCAGTGCGCTTGACTGTACCCGTAATGCATGGAGGCGAGAAGATACCTAATGGCAAATGCGCCCACTAACCCGCTCCCGTGGGTTCTTTGTAATTCTAGGTCAGCATTGCACCTAAGGGCCGGGCTCTTGCATGAAGCTGAAAACATAAGGCCAGCTAGTCGGCAAAATTGTGCTTTTTCTTGCAGACGCGTCTGAGCGATTTCGAGCCATCCAAATTTAGCTGGCCATGAACAGGTTGACGCTGCAGCGATCTTGTTCATGCCTACGATAACTTAATCAAAGTCTGCATGCTTACTGTAGCATTCCAGCAGACAAGTGGCCGCGAAATTGTACCATGTAATCCGATCCATATACAGGATAGTAGTCATTAGACGTTTTTAGCGTACCGGAGACGTATACCGGTTTACCGGACCCCTCCTGCGCACGCGCAGAGGCTCCCCCTCACCCCAACAATGCCACCGCGCATGCGCAGGAGGGGTCCGGTAAACCGGTATACGTCTCCGCTAGTACGTCTACGGTATGCTAAAAACGTCTATTACCAGGAATCCGTGGAATCCGGGACGTACAGTCAGGCCCCGGAATGAAATGTGAAGGAACATTTGTCGTACTTTAATATTTTTCAGTGCGATAATCCTTTACAACCAGTTTGTGCGTGTACTTGGTTTGGTTTGGTTTATGGGGGTTTAACATCCCAAAGCGACTCAGGCTATGAGAGACGCCGTAGTGAAGGGCTCAGGAAATTTAGACCAACCACCTGGGGTTCTTTAACGTGCACTGACATCGCACAGTACGTGGGCTTCTAGAATTTCACCTCCATCGAAATTCGACCGCCGCGGCCGGGATCGCACCCGCGTCTTTCGGGCCAGCAGCCGAGCGCCGTAACCACTCAGCCGCCCCGGCGGCGTGCGTGTACATCGGTAGACCCTTCACACATACACATAAATCACTCAAGCTGTACACAGCAGCTGGAAGTACACAGGTAAAATATTTTATTTTGTGCACAGGCTCTGCTCGCGTTTCATTCCGGCCTGACTGTACTGTCTACGCGTCTAGTTCACTTGTTTTCCCACGACGCGGCGCATGACAAGAAACTAACCGTTGTATTTTTTATGAAAAAAAAAAGTACACGGCGGTAGCGAAGGGTCGATTCGAGAAGCTGTTTATCTGTGCGGAGTATCGTGAGAACACTCGATTACGGCTCCACGTATGCGTGCCGGTGGGCGCATTGCCTTACAGCCCTACAATGTGAGGTGGGGTAACCAAGTTGTGAAAATGCCGAGTATGGACAATCTTTTTGCTATGGTGCGATAGCATAAAAAACAACCACTCGCCGATTTCGGCGATGTTTGTCTGCCTGAAGCCTGCTTGCGCCAGGTTATCACCTGCCCAGGTGCATATTGTCACGTAGTGGTGACGGCAGTCGAAGCAGCGATGAAGACGGACGAAAGGGTCTTCTAAAAGAACTGTTTATTGGGCTGACTTGCACCCAAAATGGACTGAATCACTCGGCGGCGGCGAAGCGACAAGCGTGCTCGGCGGTCGTCGAACAGAATGCCCGCCGCTGTCGGCCGTGCTCAATTTAAAGCTGATAGCGAACATTCGAGATAAAGGGCGCAAAGTTACTAGAACATTCCGGAACAACGTAGAATCAGCTTTGCCTGGCTGCGATCAATCGAGATAAATCTAGTCGCGTCTTGCGTCGCAAACAAAGCGATAAGGTGGTGTCGCGGCAGATTTGAAAAACGAACAAACACTGGAAATATTCGCGGCATTACTGCCCTCTCAAAGAAGCATCGACCCGATGCATTAAAACAAATAATGCGACTAGTAAGGGAAAAAAACGGATCTTGCGAAAATAGAGCATGGAAATGCAGCGGCCTTTAGCGCGCATAATACGGCTTCAGACGGACTACATGGACAACTTCTGGTCGTACGCGGCGTCGCTGGGATGCGGTCATTGCGTCAGGGATGACTTCATAATCCAGTTCACCCAGCCGACGAAGAACCTTGTACGGGCCGAAATAGCGGCGCAAAAGCTTTTCACTCAATCCACGGCGGCGAATGGGTGTCCACACCCAGACTTGGTCTCCTGGCTTGTATTCCGCGTTGCGTCTTCGTAGGTTGTAGCGTCTGGCGTCGGACCGCTGCTGATCTTTGATCCGTAATCGGGCAAGCCTTCGAGCTTCTTCTGCGCGTTGAAGGTAGGCGGCAACGTCGACGTTCTCTTCTTCTGTAACGTTGGGCAGCATGGCGTCTAGCGTGGTCGTGGCATCCCTGCCATGGACGAGCCTAAAAGGCGTCATCTGGGTGGTCTCCTGCACTGCGGTGTCGTAGGTGAAGACGACGTAAGGCAGGATGACATCCCAGGTTTTATGTTCGGCATCGACATACATAGCGAGCATATCGGCGATGGTTTTGTTCAGGCGCTCGGTCAGTCCGTTGGTCTGCGGATGGTATGCAGTTGTCCTCCGGTGGCTGGTTTGGCTGTAGCGCAGGATGGCTTGCGTGAGTTCCGCCGTAAATGCTGTTCCTCTGTCCGTGATGAGCACATCGGGGGCGCCGTGTCGAAGAAGAATGCACTCCACAAAAAATTTGGCCACTTCTGCTGCTGTTCCGTTCAGTAGGGCTTTCGCCTCGGCGTAGCGGGTCAGGTAGTCGGTCGCTATGATGATCCACTTATTTCCAGATGTTGACGTTGGAAAAGGGCCAAGCAAGTCCATGCCAATCTGCTGAAAGGGTCTTGAGGGAGGTTCAATGGGGTTCAGAAATCCTGCTGGTCGTGTGGGAGGAGTCTTTCGTCGCTGACAATCTCGGCATGTTTTCACATAGTGTGCGACATCGGCAGACAGTCGGGGCCAGTAATACTTGTCTTGAATGCGGCGGAGTGTGCGAGTAAACCCGAGATGTCCAGCTGTCGGCTCGTCGTGTGAAGCCTGTAGAACTTCTTCGCGGAGACAAGTAGGTACAACAAGGAGGTAGGCTGTTTTGTTCGCTGTAAAGTTCTTCTTCACAAGGACCTCATTCTGCACACAGAAAGAAGACAGTCCTCGCTTGAATGAAGCGGGGGGTGAAGAAACCTTGCCTTCCAGGTACTCGATGAAGCCTTTTAGGTTGGGGTCCGAGCGTTGCTGCTGAGCAAAAGAGCTTGCGCTGATGGGTCCCAGGAAGGCGTCCTCATCGTCGTCCAGCGGCGGTGCATCTACAGGGGCTCGTGAGAGGCAATCGGCGTCAGTGTGCTTGCGTCCGGACTTGTAAACGACGGTGACGTCAAACTCCTGGAGACGCAGACTCCATCGAGCGAGTCGGCCAGAGGGATCCTTCAAATTGGCAAGCCAGCAGAGCGCGTGGTGGTCGCTGACCACCTTGAACGGCCGTCCGTAGAGGTAGGGGCGGAATTTCGACGTAGCCCAGATGATGGCAAGGCACTCCTCAGTGGTCGAATAGTTAGCCTCGGCCTTGGAAAGGGAACGGCTAGCGTATGCGATGACCTTCTCCAGCCCGTCACTTTTTTGAACGAGAACGGCGCCTAGTCCCACGCTGCTTGCGTCGGTATGAACTTCAGTATCGGCGTTTTCATCAAAATGCGCAAGGATCGGTGGGGACTGTAAACGACGCTGAAGTTCCTTGAAGGCTTCTGCTTGCGGCGCTTCCCATTTAAACGGCACGTCTGCCTTCGTCAGTTGGGTCAGGGGCTCGGCGATGCGCGAAAAGTTTTTCACGAATCGTCGGTAATATGCGCATAGTCCGAGAAATCTGCGCAGTGCTTTCTTATCGGCCGGCGGTTGAAACTGTTCAATAGCAGCTGTTTTCTGCGGGTCTGGGCGTACTCCTTCCTTGCTAACGATGTGGCCTAGAAACAGCAGCTCTTCGTAGGCAAAGTGGCATTTCTCTGCTTTCAAGGTTAGGCCAGACGACTTGATTGCGTCTAGTACTGTTCGAAGTCTTTTGAGGTGCTCTTCAAAGTTCGAGGCGAAGACAACGACGTCATCTAAATATACCAGACAAATTTTCCACTTCAGGCCTGCCAGCACTGTATCCATTACTCGCTGAAAAGTCGCTGGTGCGGAACAGAGACCAAATGGCATCACCTTGAACTCAAACAGCCCATCCGGAGTTATGAATGCTGTCTTCTGGCGATCTCTTTCGTCGACCTCAATTTGCCAGTAGCCGCTCTTGAGGTCCATCGATGAGAAATATTTGGCGTTGCAGAGGCGGTCCAGTGTGTCGTCGATGCGGGGGAGGGGGTAGACGTCCTTCTTTGTTATGTTGTTCAAGCGGCGGTAATCCACGCAGAATCGAAGTGCGCCGTCTTTCTTTCTCACTAGAACAACCGGTGCCGCCCATGGGCTGTTTGAAGGCTGGATGACGTCGTCGCGAAGCATTTCTTCGACTTGGTCCCGGATGGCTTGTCGTTCTCGCGGAGACACACGGTAAGGGCTTTGACGGAGAGGTCGGACGTGTTGATCCGTTATAATGCGATGCTTGGCAATTGGCGTCTGTCGCACCTTCGGCGATGTCGAAAAGCACTCACTGTAGTTTTGAAGCAGATTGCGGATCTGGTCTTGTCTGTTCCGGTGCAGGGCTGGGTTGATGTCGAAAGTGGGCGAGTTCTCTTGGTCAGGCGGTTCTTCTGCGGAGGGGTCGGAGAGGGCGAAGGAATCTCGTACGTCAGATATTTCGTCGTAGAAAGCAATCGTCGTTCCTCTGTTAATATGCCGGTATTCTTCGCTGAAGTTAGTCAGCAGTACTTCGGCCTGGCCATTGCGGAAATGTGCGATGCCTCTTGCGATGCTGATTCCTCGGTCTAGTAGCAACTGCATGTTCCCCTCGATGATGAATTCAGCGTTAATGGCTTTCGTGGCGCCTACGGTCAGGATAACGCTTGATCGGGGTGGGACGCTCACTTCTTCCTCCAGGACACTCAGGGCAACGTGGTTTTCCCGAGTTTTCATCGAAGCGATGGCTTCGTCCGGCGAAAGCGTGATCAGCTTGGATCGCAGGTCGATGATCGCCTGATGTTCATTAAGGAAATCCATACCCAAGATCACTTCGCGGGAGCATTGCGGTAGCACAACAAAGGTCGCAGGATAGGTATGTCCTTTGACAGTCACTCGCGCTGTGCATCGTCCTGATGGCGTAATGAGGTGGCCCCCTGCGGTGCGAATTTGTGGGCCGTCCCAAGCCGTTGTGACTTTTCTCAGCTGCGCGGCGAATGTTCCATTCATCACCGAGTAATCGGCTCCTATGTCAACTAGAGCGGTAACTTTCCGGCCGTCGATAGTCACTTCTAAGTCAGAGGTTCTGGCTCTTGCATTGCACGTCGCTCTTGGCGTCGGGTCACGGCTTCGTCGCGTATGCGAGTCGCGGGTGGGGCGTCGTTTTCAAGGCAGCCTGCGTCGTGGTCGGGGTTCTCATTGTGTGCGGCGTCGGTGCAGCGAGTGCCGGTTCTTCATGCGGCGTCGCGGGTGAGTCTTCATGGGGCGTGGTCGGTGGAGGATCTTCGGCGTTTCGCTCTTGAGCAACCTCACCTCCAGAGGTTGCTGCCTTTAGTTTCCCCTACGGGGGCTGGGCGACCTTCCTCGTACCGCGGCTGCGTAGCTGCGGCGTGGCGACGCAAAGCGCGAGGTTGACGGCGATGGTGAGCGCGAAAAGCGGTTCGGCGTGTACTCTTCTCGACGCAGGTACTCGTCGATTTCGTGCGGACGTTGTCCTAAGCGTGGTCGTGGGGCGTTAACGGCAAATCCTCGAAGACCGATACGTCGGTACGGGCAGTGACGAAGAATATGGCCGGCCTCACCGCAATGGAAGCACAACGGCCGGTTGTCGGAAGTCCTCCAGGCGTCGCATTTCCTGGGGCTTGAGCGTCGGTCATAGGCTGGGCGGGCGGGGGCTGGGAGGCGGCGTTGTGGAACGATTGGCTCATCTCGGGGAGGACGTGGGGGTTGTCGGTGGGGCTGAGCAGTACTTACTGCAGCGGCGTAGGTCATGGCCTGGGGTTCTGTGGCCGTCGGGGTGCCAAGTGCCTGTTGCACTTCTTCCCGTACCACATCCATCAGAGTCGCTGCTTGTGGCTGTGGGGAAGATGGCAGTAATCGGCGTAGCTCCTCTCGGACGATTTCGCGGATAACTTCCCGCAAGCTGTCGCTGGTGGTGGCCGGCGTGTCCGAACGGATTGCACAGGCAGAGGAAGGGCGATTGTACTGCCGAGCTCGAACGTCGAGGGTCTTCTCAATCGTGCAGGCTTCTTGCATGAATTCCTCGACTGTTTTTGGCGGCTGGCGGACGAGGCTTGCAAAGAGTTGTTCTTTTACGCCGCGCATTAAAAACTGAACTTTCTTTTCCTCGGTCATCCCGGGATCGGCGCGGCGAAATAGGCGCTTCATCTCCTCGACGTAACTGCGGACGGGCTCATTCGGAAGCTGGATCCTGGACTCGAGGAGTCGTTCGGCTCTTTCTTTCCTCACGACACTGGTGAATACCTTCAATAGTTCTCTCTTGAATAGCTCCCATGTCGTAAGGGACGACTCGTAGTTTTCGTACCACGTGCGTGCGGAGCCATCCAATGAGAAAAAAAACGTGTCCAATCTTTGCCGCATCATCCCACTTGTTGAATGACGCCACGCGCTCAAATTGGTCCAACCATTCTTCAGGGTCTTCGCCTAGGGATCCATTGAAAGTTGGCGGCACCCGCGGCGGCTGCAGTATGATCGGTGTCGACATCTTTGGCGAGGTTGCAGTGCTGGTAGCAGCGTCTTTTCGCTGTCTGGTGCGGTCCGGCAGTTTCCCGAACTCAGGCTCCTCTCCCTGGAGACGTCGACTGGCTCGCTGAGCTGCTGGCTCGTCCTCGGGTGCGAAGCGCTCAGGGCTGGCTTCACGACTTGAAGGGGGCGTCCGGAACATGGAAGGCTACCCCGCACCTCCACCAGATGTCACGTAGTGGTGACGGCAGTCGAAGCAGCGATGAAGACGGACGAAAGGGTCTTCTAAAAGAACTGTTTATTGGGCTGACTTGCACCCAAAATGGACTGAATCACTCGGTGGCGGCGAAGCGACAAGCGTGCTCGGCGGTCGTCGAACAGAATGCCCGCCGCTGTCGGCCGTGCTCAATTTAAAGCTGATAGCGAACATTCGAGATAAAGGGCGCAAAGTTACTAGAACATTCCGGAACAACGTAGAATCAGCTTTGCCTGGCTGCGATCAATCGAGATAAATCTAGTCGCGTCTTGCGTCGCAAACAAAGCGATAAGGTGGTGTCGCGGCAGATTTGAAAAACGAACAAACACTGGAAATATTCGCGGCAATATATATATGGCAGATTGTGATGACCTCACAAGGTCACGCGACTTGGTGGCTGGTGAGCCACTTGCTTTTCCGCTCACAACACCGCCGACGACGCCGCGTTATGCAGAACGGGAGCCGGGACTGATGTGCATGCATAGAACGACTGTAATAAACACTGTGTCATTTATTATACAGTGCTTCATCTACGCCGTGCAGACACACACGACACAGAGGATACGCTTGATATACCACTTTAATCACATAGAAATATCGCGAATAACAAAGCTTAACCACGATAGACGATGCAAAACAATGGCCACACAGTGTTAGCGCACCTAATTCGCATTTTGCCTAGTTGCGCAAATCGGCCTTCATTTCTTTTTAATTCGACAAACGCGGCGCTGAAGAATGGATCGAAAGCCCGGTCCCTCTTTTGCTTGAAGCCACAGAAAAAAGAAGAAGAAAAAGAAACGTTGTAGCAGTAGATTCTTCGAAAGTCGAGTTTTTGTCACCCAAAAGGGCTCTAAATTTTCATCGTTTCGACAGACGCCCGTTGTTAAACTACGAATGGTTTGGGAACAAACGTTAGGTGAGGCATGTGCCAGAGAGTATACCTAAACCTGGAGGAAAAACCCAGCCTGTTATCTGCATGGTAGTTATGACGTTTGTAGGGCCCTTCGTTTTCGGGCAAAACCCGATTTTACACAAAGATACAAAGACGCGAGATTTCTTTTAAAAATGTTACTTTTACCCTATTCCTCTTCTAGACAACGTTTACGGTTTCCAGAGCACGAAGCTGAAAACACCGCGTAAAAATTTGGGCATATCTAGAGGTTAGGCATTTTGGCTTTTAATTCTGATAATTCTATAGAATTGTATTGGTGATTGTAGTATCGGAATGGAGTTTGCGGTCTTTTCGGCGAATGCATTTCCCTACTGAAATGAACTTTTTTTGCACAATGTTGTATTCCTGTGCTGTGAAAAGTCACTAAGGGTTTATCTCGGCTGTTTCAGTCAGCCTAAGCCTTCAATTTACTAGTACTTCACGCTCAAATCGTCGCCAATTACCGGTAAAGCACTTATAACTGTGATAACTGTGACTGCAGACCCCGCCGCGGTGGCTCAGTGGTTAGGGCGCTCGGCTACTGATCCGGAGTTCCCGGGCTCGAACCCGACCGACCGCGGCGGCTGCGCTTCGATGGAGGCGAAACGCTAAGGCGCCCGTGTGCAGTGCGATGTCAGTACACGTTAAAGATGCCCAGGTGGCCGAAATTATTCCGGAGCCCTCCACTACGGCACCTCTTTTTCCCTTTCTTCTTTCACTCCCTCCTTTGTCCCTTCCCTTACGGCGCGGTTCAGGTGTCCACCGAAATGTGAGACAGATACAGTGCCATTTCCTTTCCCCCAAAACCAATTTTCATTTTCATTTTCAGACCGAAATGCTATCGCCAGTAAAAAATCAACGGAAGTTAAATGATAGAACCGGTGAACAAAATGCAAGTGGAAGTTGATTACTAATTTTACCGCTGGGTTGCCTAGCAAGAGATGCAGGTTGCCTGCGTGTTGACGCAGCGATGGAGCTGGCGCTTAACCATCGGTAGCACGAACATGATTGCCTTTTGGGGCAATTATGCGCGGTTTCGAATGCCCTTAGGTATAATGGAGAAACTGAAGGAGGCCATGACTTTTAACAGCGCTCCACTAACCGACGTTTGGCTACGATGTGGAGCCTTCCAGTTTGCTGAGGCGTGCAAGGTAGCGGAGCGACAACTCAGTACGCAACTACGCTACTTAATCAAACAGCACGCCGCCTCATCAAGCCCTTAGCCGCCACATTGTCAATTCTCTCCTTCGCCTGAGCCAGCCAGCTGTGACGCACAGCTGTGACGCACAGCAAAAAGCGGCTTTAGAAAATTCAATTCCGGTTACTTTTGTTTTTTTCCCCGGTTAAACCGAAAAGTCCATCCCGCATGTTTATCGACACCCCCCCCCCCCCCCCCCCTAGCTCTATATTACTCATTGTATGGCTAATTTGGAGATAAGTTTGAAAAGTGAGATTTAGAAGAGAGAAGCCAAAACACGGATACCAGACAAACGTCTTACTGGAATCATTGTATTAAGCGGTACCCATGCCACCCACGAGTGACAGTTCTGATGCTGAATATTTTCTCAACCTGCAAATAAATAAGGCAGTCAAGTCTTGCACAGACGTGGGAGTGCTGCGTAGGAGATCGGTAGCGTATGTGACGAACTATTTCATAGATGAGGAAAAAATTCTTATATGGCAGAGAATTTCTTTTGTGCAGCCTGTCATTTTCATGTTGTTCACGAAATAATCAGCAAAAAATACTGCATCTTAAGTCTAGCGGAAAAAAAAACAACGAACGGATGTCTTTTGTTGAAACAAACACTATAGGCTTGTGCAAATATTCGATAATTTTGAATATTCAGCAGAACAGTCAAGTATTCTATATTAGATTCAATCACGAATTTCCGTTATTCGAAACGTCGAAGTATTCTTCTCAAGCGAATAACCTTTCCGGAACGCTCGGTTCGTGTGCACGGTTTCGGTTCGACGTGTTTCCTGCGGGACGGCATCGCGGAGTGCGCGCAGCTATAAAGCAGCAGCCGCTTTACGACGCAGCCGCAATGAAAACGAGTAGTCGGAGGGCAAGTGGCGATCTAGTCGATAAAAGGGCGTAACTCACATGCCTTCACTCGCGTGTGGCCCGGATGACTAGGCGGTAGACCGAACTGCCAGCGGTTCTATAGTTTCGGATTCCTGTGCGACGCACGCTCCGCAGGTGACCGGAAGAGCTGGAAGTTCGCTCTCGCGCGGCCGACCGGTCGTGCCGGAAAGCGACCGCCAGCGTGAGTGGGCCGGGAATACGGCGCGTGGTTATAATTTTCGTTAGCGGCACCCACTTGCACACGAATGGGCGAACTAAAAAGTGGTGCCACATCGGCATACTTTATTTCTTTTTAAAAAATCTGCTATTGTTAATTGCCCTCCCAAGAAAATTAGCCCGGTGATGTGAGAACTTCATTTCACAGTTCTGCCAAATGGTACAGCGCACGCACGCTGCGGGATTAACCAGCACAAGTTTCCTCCAGGGCTCACAGGGAATCAATATCCACTGCCCGTCCACACACACACCCTGCGAAAAAAAAACTCCCTACATAGTTAGGCATCAGGCTAACTACGTCCACTGCAGGACAAAGGCTTCTCCCATACCTCTCCAATTAGCGCTGTCCTGTGTCAGCTGCGGCCACCTTATCACCGCAGGATTCCTAATCCACTCTTAATTAATTAATTAATTGGTTTTCGCGGATTGGAAATGAAGCAGTATCAGTCTCACGTCTCGGCAGACTCCTGAACCGCGCCATAAGGGAAGGGATAAAAGAGGGAGTGAAAGAAGAGAGGAAGGAAGAGGTCTAATCCAGTCTGCCCACCTGATTTTCTGCCGCCCTCTGCTACGCTTGCCTTCTCGTGGAATCCACTCCGTTACCCGCAATGACCGTCGATTATCTTGCCTTCGCATTACCTGCCTTGGCTATGCCCATTTAATTTTTATTTCGACTAAGATACCGTTAACTCGCGTTTGTTCTCTCACCTATTCTGCTCTCTTCCTGTCTCTTAACGTTGGACCTATATAATTTTTCCTTTCCGTAGCTCGCTGCGTTGTCGTCATTTAAAGTTGAGCCCTTTTCGTTAGCCTCCACATTTTTGCCCCATAGGTGAGTACCCGTAAGATACAGCTGCTATATACCTTTTCTTCAAGGCTACTGGTAAACTGCTATTCATCACCTGAGAGCGCCTGCCAAATGCACTCCGCCGCACTTTTATTCTACTAGTTTTTTTTTTCACTCTTGTGGTCCGGACTTGCCCTATTAGGTGCAATCTCATACCCTTTCCAACGCTTCGCTGCCTTTTGGAAACTGCTGTTTCCTTGCAAGACTGCTAAATATTCACCTGTTTTCTGCACATTAATTCTTACACCCACCATTCTTCTCTCTAGGTCCTCGATCATGCTTTGCAACTCTTCCCCTGAGTTACTTAGCAACGCTATGTTATCAGCGGACTGTAGATTACTAAGCTATTATTATCCATTAACTTTTATCCCACATTCTCCCCATTCATTCTCTGAATACATACGGTAAACACGCGGTGAATAGTGCCGATGAGATCACGTCCCCTTGCCCGACACCTTTTCCGATCGGTATTTAATCTCTTTCCCTATGAAGGACGATGATTGCTGTGCAACCGCAAGAGATAATTTCCAGAACCATTACATAAGCGTCCACCCCACCCTGATTACGCAATGCCTGTAAGACTGCTGTGGTTTCGACTGTGTCAGATGCTCTCTCGTAATACAGGGTGATTTTTTCTTACCTTTACATATTTTCATTTTGAAAACTGCGAGAGATACGTTGCTCCGATCTCATGAACTGCACAGTGGGCATAGTGGGCAATATGTGCCTAGTATGGGTCTATAATTAAACGATTCATTAAATAAAATTAACTAATAAACTTTATGGCCGTCGACATTGAAAGTGAGCTGTTTTTTTTAATTCTCTTAATCGGCAATGTGGTTCAAAATATCCAACATCAAAAATGCGCATTTGAAATCTCGTTGAGTTGGCTTTCTCATGTTGCATATTTATAAAATGGCGTCTCTCCCACTTCTTATGCGTCAAATACTGGCGCAGTTGGTGTATTTGATGATGTAGAAGTTACCTTGACTGCGGCGATGATACTACGTGCAACGAAGCCATTGTTTATTTAGGTTATGCGGGAAAGCCAACTCAACAAGCTTTTGAAATGCGTATTTTTGACTCTTGACATTTTTAACCACATCGCCGATAAGGAAAATTTAAAAACAGGGCTTACTTTTGATGTTGACAGCCAACAATCTCTTAATATAAGCTTGCTCCCTAAAATCTAAAATAAAAGTTTGTTTAATTTATGTTAAATAATTTTCTAATTATCGATCCATATAAGGTACATAACGTCCACCTTGCTATACAGTCCAGCTCAAACGACTACATCTCTCATGGTTTTTAAAATAAAAATCTGTAAAGGGTAAAAAAGATGACCCTGTATATGAAGGATATTATATAGGCTCGTTAAATTCTGCGGTTTTACTATTACCTGACTGATAGCCTTTATATGGTCAATTACCGAGTACTCTTTCCGAAAGCCAGACTGGACTTTCGGTTGACGGAAGTCTGATGATCTAATTCGATTGGAGATTACCTGAGTAAATACATTGCATATAATGAACAGTAAGCTGATCGGTGTGCAGTATTCAAGTCCTTGACGCCCCCTTTCTTATAGATTAAGATGATGTTTGCGTTCTTCCAAGATTCCGGTACTCTCAAGGTCATGAGGCACCGTGTACACAGGGGGGCAAGTCTTTTTAGCACAATATTCATACCATCCATCTGGAAATCGCATTTACCTGATCCTCACCTGCCGCCCTCTCCCTTTGCACTCTATACAAGACTTTCTTTACTTCCTTACGGAGAGGATGTCCAATTCTTCCACACCCCTGTCTTCGTCATTAGCATCTTGGTTATTCTCTATAGAGATTTGTGCATAATTCGTCGGCTGTTTGAGCTGTTTTATCCGAACTGGTAATGACATTGCCCTCGTTGCCCCGGGGCGTACATGTGACTCCCAACCACTGATTTCCTCTTCACCGGTTTTAGGCTGCCTCAGCTCTTCTGAGACTGCTCGATCGTCTCCACATTATACTTCCTTATGCCTCTGACCACACGCTTACTGATTAGCTTTCACAGTTGTGGTGTGGTATATTTTAGGTATATAGTGTTTAACGTTCCAAAGTGACATGCGCTATGAGGGGCACCGTAGTTCAGTTCAGTTCACTTTATTTTTCTTTTAAATGAAAGCGGAACACAAGGCAAAAGGCTTGAAGCCTGGCAAGGCTTTGTCTCCCGTTTGAAGTTGACAGCGGGTACAGTTTTGAAATACAGTCATAGGGAATACTGGTAAGAGTACAACATAAAACATAAGATATAGGGACCGCATGAAAACACAACACAGGCTAGTGATTAATACAACTTATACGGTGAAAAAAAGACATAACGCAATACGCGACAACATACTGGTGAGAAAAAGGATCAGAATCTATCTTGATCTGGAATGAGTTTGAAGCTGATATCATGACAGAAACCTGGAAAAATTATATGAAGCCTTATAGCATGCAGGCTCGAATGAGTGCGCTATATACATAAAATATGTTTGGTGGTCATTAAAAACAATTTATACTGCAGTCTGAAAAGTTTAAATGGTAGAGTTATATCGATGTGGCATTCATGATGATTAAGTAACTTTATTATCTGGTAATCATGGTGCTGTTTTCCACAATTAGTTCTAGCTGACCCTTCTCGTTCTATGTGCATTGGTTTGAAAGCTGTATTTTGGAGGTATATCTGTATGTCTAGTATAAACCTTTTTTGTGTAAATTAATTTATCAGTTTGAAGTAATACACCTTGTTGGCCAGTAGCAGATCATAATTTAAGAAGAGTCGCTAGGTTGGCAGGTTTATAGCTCTCAAAGAGACGTAGAATGTGCTTTTGCAGCAAAAGCAGCCTGTCATTTTTAATTTTACCGTAGTGCCCCACACTAATATTGCGTAAAGTAGTCGTGAGTAAAATAATGTGTAATAAAAATATTTTTTCCGCCAAATAGGGATAAGTGGAGCTATACAGCTCGTACAGTCCACAGAACGGGAAAGATAAGTTATAAGATTATGAATATGAGGAGTCTAAGATAAATCTTCACTAAACAAGACATCTAAAAACGTTTGTGTTGATACCTGAGCGATATATGCTATACTGATTTCAAGTGTGATGCTTTCGTTAGCAACTTTGTTAACGGATTTGAAAAGTATAAACTTTGTTTCGTACGTGTTCAGTTGTAAACAATTTTACTGCAGCCAGTTAGTGAGATAGTGAGATGGGTAAAGATCTGCCGTCTTTTATGCATTCTGCACATATTTACCTGGAAAAAATAAACTGGTGTCATCAGCAAAGATATTTATATCAGGTGTATAGTTTACTTCCGTAATATCATTTATGTATATAAAAAAAGAGTGCGGGACCTAATATCGAACCTTGAGGTACACCAAGTTTTATTTTTCTGCGTGTTTTCTGCGTGTTCTCCATTGAGGTTTACGAACTCGTATCTTAAAGAAAAATTGCTTCTGACGAGGTCTGATGCTACACCTTGAGTTCCATACCGGTGGAGCTTATAAATCAGCATTTCGTTGTTAACGGGATCAAAGTCCTTTCGTAAATTAAGAAAGATTCCCAGAGTATACATTTCTGCTTCAAAATTTTTATAATTAAAAATTTCAGATTGTGTAGGGCCTATTCAGATGTCTTGTTTTCTTTTTGAAACCCAAATTGAAATGGTGATGATATTTTAGTAGGAGCCTGCTCAAACGATTATTTATACACATTTAGTATACCTTCGAAAAAACCGGCAGACTTCAATTGGTCTCTAATTTACGGAATAACTTCGCGTTCCTGCTTGGTATACAGGCGCCACTTTCGCCACTTTAAGCTGGTCTGGAAAGGTGGCATGTTGACAGCGATGCACTGACTAAATGGGACAATACAGGACTAATTTCACGGGACACGTGCTTCACAGTTGAGGCCTGGATTGCCGATTCCACGTCTTCATAGGGCATTTCAGCTATCTCGTCATCATGACTGGACGTAGGCGCATAGGCCTGTACATGCCTTCAGTTTGTACCTCTTATTAAGCTTTATTACGGTCACTACCACCTGCTCGTTAATTCTGCAGAGCACCTCTAATATTGCCGGCTATGTCCTTACTGGTCCGTCATCCCACGGCCACGGCAGCTCCAGCGGCCAAAGCGACCAGGTTCCAACAAGTTAGAAATGTTTCGCGGCGCCGCGTCGCAATGGCGACCTGTCCGGAACCAGAGATTATTAGCACCCTGCAATGCGTCACAGATCTGGCTACCGCCATAGTTAATTGCTCCGTAGCCGCTTGGAACCAAGGGTAGGATCCAAGGGCAGGGGTTAACTATATAGGAGGGGGCGGCTAAGCATATACACCAGGGTGGCCAGTACCTGTTCTGATGACCGGGGTCAGAGATTCTTAACACCCTGCGCTGCGTCACAGGTCTGACCACCGGCATGGTTAATTGCCCCGTAGCCGCTGGGGACCAAGGGCGGGGGTTAACTGGCGTATTCATATAAGAGGGGGCGACCAAGTATGTACTAGACCGGGGTGTCCAGCACCTGTTTTGATGAGAGCATGCGTGTTCGGCTCTGGTCGGCGGGATCAGGCCGCATCACCAAGCATGTTTATTCGATTCCATCAACACTGATTTCTTTTTTTTCGGTGGAGAATTGTATGGTGCCCGGGATTCGAATCGCGGTCCTCTTGCTCGCGAGGCAGATGCTCAACCTCTACGCCATCGCTGCACCTTGCTGTGTAATGTCAACTCACGTTAAAGAACAGCCCAATGTGGTGTGATGACCCCCATAATGCGCAGGTCCACACGGGACGGAGAGGCAAAGAGACACCGTATGGCTCAGTTTAAACAAACAGATATATTCAATAATTACACATGATTAAGATTATACATCAGAGGCTGGGGCGTCCGAGCTTACGTGCCGACAACTTCATGGGGGCGATGGAGTGGCTCCGGAGTTGGGCTCGAGCGGTTGCTGGCAGAAGCTGCACGCCGTCGGGCTTCGGCGCTGAAGGCCCTCTTGGCGAACGATGTCGTCCTGAGCGTGCCTCTTCCGTACTGCTTCTCGATTTTTATATCCTCTTCTCCACACTCCCTAGGGTGAGGACGCCCACGCCGGAGGGGAAGGAGGGGGGGCTAGGGCTTTCACTTGGGCGCACAAACATACTGCCACCTGGTGTTCTCAGGTGGCGCTGAAGTGTCTTCGAAGACGTTGAAGTGTCTCGCGCTGGCTGGCTGGCTGCTTGCTGTATTCTGCTGGTTAGCGACCTGTCTCCCTGTTTTCCGTTACATATTTTGGTGTAGGCGCTGGGTAAAGATCCCTGTATATGTCTCATACTCCTCCGGATACCCTGGGCTCCAGTCCTTCGCTAGTGGACACCCCCGTGCACCGTGCTAGCCGGAGAAATCAAGGCCTACCTCCCGAACACGGGCTTTTGGAGTCTGCCAGAGCACCCACCCATCGACCTGTCATGCCAGCTGCTGCCTACTACACCTTGCAGAATCCGCGACTGCCCAAACCATTCCACGGCAGTCAGCTCGAAGACGTAGAGGACTGGCTTCTCGAGTTTGAACGCGTGGCCTCATTCAACCAGTGGGACGACGCCGCTAAACTTCGAAACGTCTTCTTTAGTCTCGAGGATGGTGCACGTACCTGGTACGAAAACCGAGAAGACGCCCTAACATCATGGCACGAGTTCCGCCGACGCCTGCTGGAGACCTACACCAGCACGGATCGTCGAGAACGGGCTGAACGGGCTTTGCAGTCTCGCATTCAGATGCCGAATGAGACTGTAAGCATGTACGTGGAGGATATGACTCGGCTCTTCCGGCGAGCTGACCCGGCCATGCCCGAAGATAAAAAGGTGCGCCATCTCATGCGCGGCGTTAAAGAGCAACTTTTCGCTGGCCTCGTGCGCAGTCCACCTGGGACTGTTGCTGAGTTTCTCTCGGAGGCGGTCACGATGGAGAAGATGCTCTTGCGGCGGTCTACCACCTACGACCGGCCGGTACTCGCCGCTTCACTTACAGAGCCGCTTCCTGCCTTCGGGGCTAAACCTGGTCTTCTCCGCGACCTGATCCGCTCCGTTGTGCGCGAAGAGCTCCAGGCGCTTTTCGGTGCTCCCCTGCCGACGGCCGGCTCTCTCGCTAGCCTGGTCCGCGAAGAGGTTCAAGCCTTGAGACCTTCGTTCCCGTCCGTTGACCCGCCGCCTTTACCAACGGAGTGCCGTCGTCCAACGTACGCTGAAGCCTTGCAACGTCCTGCGCCCTCTTCGGCGCAGTTTCCTCCGTCCAATCAAGGCTCGCTGTTTTCCGCACACCCCGACACGTACTACATCGACAATCGACGATCACCCCAGCGGAAGACGGACCTGTGGCGTGCTCCGGATCGGCGGCGTCTCTGCTTTCACTGCGGGGAACCCGGTCATCTGTATCGCCAGTGCCCGTATCGACAGCTTGGGCTGCAGGGGTTTCCTATCGACATGCCCCGTCCACCAAGAGGTCAACGACCCCGGGAGATCGAGGACTACGTAGCCCAGCAGCGCATGGCGACAATTCCCCAGCGGCAGTCTCGGTCTCCATCACCACGCCGACCTTCGCCACAGCCCCAAAGCTCCTCCTGGATGGCGCAGAGACGGTCGCCAAGTCCCCGCCGGGAAAACTAAAGAGAGCGACCTCAGGGGGCGAGGCCGCTGGCAATCGATACGAACAAGACCCCCCGACAACGCGAACAGCGACCGATCGCGATTTAAAGGCAACGACTGCAGTACCTGAACTCGGAGATCGATTCTCGTTGGATATACCCGTGCTTCTCGATGGCTATAAGGTTAGTGCTTTGGTGGACACTGGCGCTGATTTCTCGATTTTAAGCGGAAAGCTAGCGGCGCTTCTTAAAAAAGTAATGACACCATGGTCCGGCACGCAGATTCGCACGGCTGGCGGACATGTCGTAACTCCGCTTGGCCTATGCACAGCAAGAGTCCAAATTCGCAGCTCCACATTTGTTGTCAGCTGCCTAGTTCTACCGAACTGCTCCCGTGACTGTATCCTTGGCGTTGATTTTCTCCGAGAGTATGGAGCTATTATTGACCTCCGAAAGCGCACTGTCACATTTTCTACCGAGAAAGCTGATGTTTACTCCGAGGACTGTCCACGCCGCGCCGCCCTTCGAATATCCGCCGAGAGCGTTTGGATTCCGCCACGCGCCAGCGTTTTTGTGAGTGTTCACTGCGACGGACTACGTGAAGGGACAGCGGTCGCAGAGGGCAACCTGTCCCTTTTGCTCACCCACGGCATCTGCTCAGCGCGAGGTCTCATCCATCTCCGCGACGGCTGCTCTGAGCTCCTGGTGACTAACTTCTCTAACGAGCCCCGGCACCTTTTTCGTGCTACTGCCATCGCATTCGCCGACCCCTTAGCGGAGGTTTCTGAATGTTTCGCGTTCGAAGCTGTTAGACCTGTGCGCCCATCCCTTGACATCAGCCCGGACCTTTCGGTGACTCAACAGCGAGAACTACGTGCCCTCCTACTTGAATACTCCTCCTGTTTCGCTTCTTCGTCGAAAGTCCGGCAAACGGCTCTTCTCAAGCACCGCATCATTACGCCCGACGATGCCCGCCCCATCCATCAGCAGCCGTACCGTATCTCACCGAAGGAGCGTGAGGCGATCCAAACGCAGGTGAAGGAGATGCTTTCAGATGGAATCATTCAACCTTCCAGCAGCCCCTGGTCTTCACCTGTCGTGCTGGTGAAGAAAAAGGATGGGACACTCCGCTTCTGCGTGGATTATCGGAAACTGAACAACATCACCAAAAAAGACGTCTACCCGCTGCCTCGTATCGACGACTCGCTCGACAGACTTCGTCGCGCCCAGTACTTCTCCTCCATTGATTTAAAGAGTGGGTACTGGCAGATAGAGGTCGACGAGCGGGACCGCGAAAAAACGGCGTTCGTGACACCCGACGGACTGTACGAATTTAAAGTGCTACCTTTTGGGCTATGTTCAGCGCCGGCAACTTTCCAGCGGATGATGGATACCGTTCTCGCTGGACTAAAATGGCAAACTTGTTTGGTTTATCTCGATGATGTCGTCGTATTTTCCGAAACCTTTGCCGAACACCTTGAACGCCTGAGGACAGTATTAGATGCCCTCCGATCGGCCGACTTAACGCTAAAGCCCGAGAAGTGCCACTTTGGGTACAAAGAGTTGAAGTTTCTCGGTCACCTCGTGAGTGCCGATGGCGTTAAGCCCGACCCCGAGAAAACTGCTGCCGTCGCCAACTTTCCTGTTCCTGCAACAAAGAAAAGTGTGCAACGTTTTTTGGGTCTGTGCGCATATTACCGCCGCTTCATCGCCGACTTTTCAAAGATTGCCGCACCCCTGTACCACCTCACGCGCAATGATACACAGTTCGTGTGGGCTGCCGAGCAGCAGGAGGCTTTTGCCGAGCTGCGCAGACGACTGCTAACAACCCCTGTTCTTGCGCACTTTGATGAAGAGGCTGAAACCGAAGTCCACACCGACGCGAGCAACGTCGGCCTCGGCGCCGTACTCGTCCAACACCAAGGTGGCGTGGAAAGGGTCATCGCGTATGCAAGCCGCACGCTTTCTCGCGCTGAAACAAACTATTCGACCACAGAAAAAGAATGCCTTGCGGTTATGTGGGCAACCATGAAATTTCGTCCGTACCTCTACGGCCGCCCGTTCAAAGTAGTTACCGACCACCATTCGTTGTGCTGGCTTGCAAATCTTCGCGACCCATCGGGGCGCCTAGCCCGATGGAGCCTCCGCCTCCAAGAATTCGATTACACCATTGTGCACAAATCTGGCCAGACGCACGAAGACGCTGACGCACTCTCTCGCGTGCCCGTCGGGTTAGCGGATGATAGCATAGAGGACGAGAGTGGTTTTATTGGAGTTGTCAGCGCCTTAGACCTAATGACCCGCCAGCGAGCTGACCCAGACCTGCGACCTATCATTGATTATCTGGAGGGCCGAGCTTCTGTCGTACCCCGACAATTTTCTAGAAACCTGCCGGCCTTCTGTCTCCGGAACGGCATTTTGTTTAAGAAAAACTCCAGCACTGTTGACCGAGCGCACCTCCTCGTCGTTCCGGCAGATCTCCGCGCCGATATCCTTCTTGCTTGTCACGATGAGCCGACCTCCGGCCACTTGGGCTTTGCCCGCACACTTGCACGCGTGCGCCAGGCGTATTATTGGCCCAAACTTTCTCACGCCGTCCAGCGTTACGTCAGAGGCTGCCGCGATTGCCAACGTCGTAAGGCGCCTCCTCTCAAGCCAGCGGGCTTGCTCCAACCTATTGAACCCCCTCGGACGCCTTTTGATCAAGTCGGCATCGATCTTCTGGGCCCATTCCCTGTGTCATCGGCCGGTCATAAATGGATCATAGTCGCGACCGACTATTTAACAAGGTATGCGGAAACTAAAGCGGTGCAGCGCGGTACGTCATCTGAGATCGCCCAGTTTTTTATGCAACAAATCGTGCTGCGTCATGGCGCACCGTCCCACGTAATCACTGATCGAGGTACGGCGTTTACGGCACAGCTCATGCGCGACGTGTTCGAGCTCAGTCACACGAACCATCGCAAAACTACTGCATATCACCCACAGACGAACGGGCTCACAGAGAGACTCAACAGAACGATCGCCGACATGATCGCAATGTACATAGACTCGCAGCACAAAACCTGGGACGAGATTCTCCCGTACGTCACATACGCTTACAACACGGCCACCCAGGAGACGACCCGATTTACACCATTTCGCCTGGTCTACGGACGTGACGTTCAGACGATGCTGGATGCAATGCTTCCATGCAGCACTGATGACCACCCACTCACGCCAGACGCCGAGCAGTTCGCTCAGCGCGCCGAGGAAGCACGTCAACTTGCCCGTCTTCACATTCAGCGGCAGCAGGGCACGGATGCGCGCCGCTACAACCTCCGTCATCGGCACGTCGAATACCATCCGGGAGACCAAGTTTGGGTGTGGACCCCGGTACGCCGCCCAGGCTTGTCTGAAAAACTGATGTGCCGTTACTTTGGACCGTACCGAGTTTTGCGCCCCGTCACCGAAGTGACCTACGAAGTTCTTCCTGACGGGACTGTGCAGCCTCAGCGTCGTCCACCCCGCTCTGAGGTTGTGCACGTTGTCCGCATGAAACCCTACTTCACGCGGTAATGGATAGTACGCTCAGTGTTCTGCTAGTTTTCGCGTGGGACACCTTCGCCCACCTCCCTTGTACATTTTTGTGTGCTTGTGCTGTTTTTTTTCCTCTTTCCACTGCCCATACTGCAACCCCGCTTTTGTTTTTCTTTTTTTTTTGGAGGGGGAGTAATGCCACCTGGTGTTCTCAGGTGGCGCTGAAGTGTCTTCGAAGACGTTGAAGTGTCTCGCGCTGGCTGGCTGGCTGCTTGCTGTATTCTGCTGGTTAGCGACCTGTCTCCCTGTTTTCCGTTACAATACCACCGCATCGTGGTCTCGCCCCCCTCACGTGTTGAGTCCGCGGGAAAGAAGGTTGTCTTCGAGGTAGTGTATAGCGTCGGCTGTGGTAAGGCGCGCTCTGGCTTGCTGACAGTTCCCGCGGGTCACCGGCCTCCATTCTCCATCCATCAACTGACACTCGCTCCTCAAGGTAAGGCGCGCTCGGGCCCGCTGACAGTTCCCTTGTCCTGGAATGTGCTCGGAAGGGCCGCCCCTGGAACCGCCACGCCAATTGGGGAGGATAAGCCCGTTTCCCCGTGGCGGCGGGTCCGGTTGGGCTTAAAACCCTTCGTTCTGGTTGTCACTCTCAACGAGCATGGCTGGGTAATTGATGATGCCTGTCATCTGGGTCTCCGTCTACGCCGCGCCGTCGAACGTGGAACCTCGTAGCACATACAAGGAATGTACCTCGTAGCACACACAAGGAATGTACCTCGTAGCACGCACAAGGAATGTACCTCGTAGCACACACGGAATGTCACACTCGCTCACCCTCCAGAAGAATGTTCTCCGAACATTTGAGTCCCTGCAGCTCCCCTTGTCTTTCTGAATCGCCTCGCACAGTGCGTCCGACAATACACTTTTCGCTGCACTCAACACCACTGCACAACACCATATGCCTCCGCTGTCATAACTGGCGTCTCCAGGGGCAGCACTGATCTTCTTTTACAGATAAACATGAAACTCAGCACCCAAGCCTCTCCTTTCTAGTCCAAACTGGACGAAATAAATTTACCACAGTTACAAAGGAGCTCCCACTTCTAGCACGATCACGGCACAGACAAAAATATAGATAACGAAAGGAAGTAGGGCAGGTTCTGCATGCGCTCCGCATGCTCTCCTGTGAAGGTGTTGCTTAATGACAGAAAGGTTTAACTACTAACTCCGATAACTTAACACATACGCATATAGCAATGTTATGAGCTGCGGCATTACACAATTCGGACCAGTTCACAACTCCGCTCGGTTTACACCTATAGTCCGACTTAGCTTTCCGATTTCGCAGCGGATATCGGCCTTCATGAGTCATACTAAGTAAGTCTGTGACCCTTTGTCTGCTTTGGGACTCGCGAGGGCTCGTGGCAGGAGCCTCTCCTGGCGTTATCTGCGCGGCAACCTCGCGCGCTTCTTCTTCTAGCAATGCATGAAGTAAATCCGGTGGCATTCTCGCCGTCACCTCTGGCGCCTGCCGAACAAATGCAGGAGAGGGCGTTTCTTGCGAACTATCTGCGCGCTCCGCTTCACTTCTGTCCCCATCAAAATCCGCGCTTTCCCTTTCCTCATTTCGTGAATACTGAACCGGTGCCGACTTGAGGCGATTTGCGTGTATCCTTATCAAGCGCCGGTTCACGTCTCGGACTCTGAAGTTTACCGGAGAAAGCTTCTCGACAACCTCGCACGGTCCTCTCCACTTCGTCTGGAACTTACGAGCTAGCCCAATCTGCCTTTGGCAGTTTTCAATGTACACGCTGTCCCCCACATTAAACGGCGCGTCTCTAGCACTGCGATCGTGCACCTCCTTCCTGCGCTTCGCCGCTTTCTTTAAGGCCTCCTTTGCGATGTCCCTCGCCACTTGCAAGCGCGATTCTAGCTCAACCTTATAGTCGTCCAGTGAAGCGTATGGGACACGACGGGGGCCCTCTGGCACTTCACTAGGCTGGTCCGGGTCTCGGCCGTAGAGAAGAAAGAATGGCGATTCGCCCGTGCTCTCGTGTGCTGCGGAATTGTAGGCAAACATTGCATACGGGAGCCACAAGTCCCAGTCCCGCTGGTCGCGCGAAACAAAATGCGACAGGAACCCGGCCACGGTTTGGTTCAGTCGCTCCACCGCGCCGTTGCAAGCCGGATGGTACGGTGTTGTCTGCTTCTTAGCGATCTTAAGCAGCTCGCAAACTCTCCTCATTAGCTGCGACACGAAGTTCGTTCCCCGATCTGTCAAGAGTTGCCTCGGGGGTCCATGTCGGAGCACGATCTGTTCGACAAATGCTCTTGCAACCGTGTCTGCCTTCTGATCTGGGAGTGCTACCGCTTCCGCGTATTTTGAAAGGTGATCGACAAATACTAAAATGTACTTGTTTCCGGAAGTGGTCGTGGGCAAGGGGCCCATTATGTCCATACCTGTCCGCTCGAAGGGAGCCGAAACCTCAGGGAACGGCTGAATTGGAGCTGGTCTTCGTCCCTTGGGTGTTTTTCTTTCGAGACAGGAATGACACTTCGCACAGTAGTCTCTAACATCCTGTCGCATGCCACTCCAAAAGTACAAACGCTCCACACGCCTGCGTGTCTTCGCTACGCCAAAATGACCGGCGCATGGCGCATCGTGAAACGCGCGAAGAACCCTTTCTGTCCACGACCGAGGTATGACGACTCTCTCCCAAGCGATTTTCTCTGGTCTCCCTTTCCTGGTTGGCCTCGTGCGCCGACACAGGGTGCCGTCTTTGCCAATGAAATAACCTAGCTGTTCGGGGTGAGACGGTGCGCCCTCTAAGCTTTCGATTATTCGCTTCAGGTCAGGATCTTTGCACTGCTCTGTGCGTAATTCGGCGGGGTCGACTACGGGGACAAACTCATCTATAGCTGCCACGGCAGCTGTGCGGCTGAGTGCATCAGCATTCAGATGTGTCTTTCCTGACTTGTGCTCAACTTCAAAGCAGTATTCCTGCAGGTGTAGATTCCATCTAGCGAGTCGCGAGCTAGGGTCCCTGACACTCATCACCCATTTCAGAGGATGGCAGTCTGTGACTAGCTTGAATTTGCGGCCGTAAAGGTAGCATCTGAAGTGCTTTACTGCCCAGACAACGGCGAGGCATTCCCTTTCCGTAGCTCCGTACTTTTGCTCTGTGGGGCTCAGCTGTCGGCTAGCAAAAGCAACGGGATGTTCTTTGCCCTCGATAACCTGAGATAGCACGGCACCAACTGCGAACTTTGACGCATCTGTGGCCATAACGAAGGGCAAATTAAAATCCGGGTGGCGCAACAGCGGTGCACTCATTAGCTTCCTTTTCAGGGCCCCAAAAGCATTCTCCGCGTTTTCGTCCCAGCGAAAGGCGACATTTTTGGCTGTTAAGGCGGTGAGCGGCTTAGCGAGCTTGGCGAACTCCTCTATGTGCCTTCGGTAGTAACCGATCAGGCCGAGAAAATGCCGGACCTGGCGGACGCTAGTCGGGGATGGAAAATCCGAGACACACCTTAGTTTCTCAGGGTCCGGTCGCACGCCGTCAGCTGAAACAACGTGCCCGAGGTATTTCACCTCGTTTTTGAGGAATTGGCACTTAGAGGGCTTCAGCTTGAGACCCGCTCCTCTTAGTCGCACCAAAACCTGCTCAATATCGGGCAAATGGTTCTCAAAACTGTCACTGTATATGATAATGTCATCCATATACACGAAGCACAGCCTCCCCAGAAGACCTGCCAGGATAACATCAGCGGTTCTCTGCCAGACAGCAGGGCTGTTGGCCAGACCCATCGGCATTCTTTTCCATTCATAGTGCCCTGAGGGCGTGTTGAATGCCGTTTTCTCGGCATCTGCCGGATCCATTGCTATCTGCCAGAATCCCGCCGCCATGTCCACTACCGTGAAGTACCTGGCAGAGCCCAGCTGAGAAAGCGTCTCCTGTATATTGGGGATGGGGTATGGATCGATGCGAGTTACGGCATTTAGTTTGCGGTAGTCCACTACCAATCGATACGAGCCATCTGGCTTTTCTACCAATAGTGCTGGTGCTCCCCAGGGTGACTTTGAGTGTTCGACAATGCCGCGATCAATCAGGTCCTGCACCTGCCGCTCCATCTCCTCACGTTGGGAGTAAGGAATCCTGTACGCACGCTGGTAAACGGGCGATGAAGTGCCGGTTTCTATCCTGTGCTTTATAACGCCACAGCAGCCCAAATCCAGGTTGGACGCGGCGAATACTTCCGAGTAGTCGTTCAGCAAACCAGCCAGAGCCTCCCTCTCCCTGGATTTTACGTGAGAAAGATCGAACGACACCTTTGGAGCAGCCGAAGGACTAGCGTGCTCTACAGTTGCGAGTACCGTATCGGTGGGCTCACGTTTCTCTATCGCAGAGGTGAAGAAAGCCAATGTTTTGTTCTTGGGAAGGCTCAGTGGCTGCTGGCTACAGTTAACCACCCGTAGGGGCACTCTGTGGGCGTCATTAACTGTCACGAGGCACGCGGCTGCCTTCAGGCCATTGCTGAGAGAGTCGACCGGCTCAAGCACTCCCACGGCGCCGCTCTCTACATCTGAAGGCACAAACGCGTACAAAATGTGCTCCGACCAAGGAAGGACGACCGCCTCATCGACCAGCCTGACGGCAACCCGCGAATATACCTTCTCCAATGATCCCACTGTTTGACGGGTGTCAATATCGGTAATGCGAATCTCAGCCCCTCTCCTGTTCAAAAACGGAACTTTTGATCCGCCCGCATTAACCTCTTCCTCCGAGAATGAGACTACTACCTTCCCTTTTCTCAAAAAATCCTGCCCTAATATACCTGACACTCCGTTTGGCAGAGACACCGTGTCTGGGCATACGTAGCAGGGGTGCTCCAATGCAATTCCGCCGAGAGAGAAGTGTAACCGGTAGAGTCCACTTATGCCAAGAGGATCCCCCGTTATGCCTACAAATTTGGTTGCCATACCACCAGACGCTTCCAACACCTCGCGGTCCCCCTTCCTTCGAAGCGTGTTAAAACTGCTCTCCTTAAGCAATGTCACCTTTGACCCCGTATCTATCAACAATTCCATGCAACAACCATTTAACTTGCAACGCACAACAGGGCATGCCTCGTCGGCCACACAAACTACCACCACCTCGTCATCCACTGCTCCCTCCCCACGCTCCTCAGGCTGGGGAGGACTATCTAGTTTTTTGTCTCGGTATCTGGAGCCCCGCTGTAGGCTTGCTTAGGGCGTGTCTCGCCTGCTTCTCTTTGTGGCTCCCCACGGCGCACGTTTTGGCAGAACCTGGCGATGTGTCCGCGACCCTGGCAAGCGAAGCACACGATTTCTTCAAAATCTCGCATACCGCGCCTGTAGCTTTGTGGCGGTCTCCGGTTTCCAGCGAATGGGCGCTGTTGAGCGCGCGCTTCAACCTGGCATTCTACCTGCTGAGATAGCAGCTGTTCTAAGCGATCTAACCGCTCTGTCAAGAGAGCAACCTCAGGGTTGAGCACCGCTTTCTCTATGACGCGTATTCTCGCTGCGGCTGTCGTTAACGCCTCATTTTGTTCCTCATCCAATGCGGCCTCCACGGCTTGGTCGAAATTGCTCGGCTTGCGCGAGAGCACGAACCGGCGCACGGGGTCTTGCAGACCAGCCACGAACAAAGCGGTCATTTCCTCTTTAAGTATATCCTCCGCGTATTTCTTTTTTAGCTGGTCTCCTTCCTCCTCCCTGCTTAACGTATCGCGCGCTAAGCGCTGAAGCCGTGACGCAAACGTTCGCACGTCCTCCCCTACCATCTGTCCGGCGTCCCGGAACCTCTGTACCCGCACGTGACGTGGTTCAGTGTCGAAATGCTCAAACGCGAGCTTCTTAAATTCTGCAAATGATTTTGTGGATTTTACCTTTTCGTCTCGCCATGCAAAATCATGAGCAGCTCCTGCCATCTTACACCTCGCCATTCCCAGCATTTGAGCATCGGACCATCCTCCCATTTTCCCAATCTCTTCTAGCATGGAAAAGAAATCGCAGATTGGAACCCCTGTCTTATCTCCCGTAAACGTCGGAATGACGCTTCCTAATGCCAGCATGCTTGCTCCGAGCGACGGCTGTGGAGTGGGAGCTCCCTCAGATACAGACATTTTTTTTTTCTCAAGCCCTCCAGTGCCTCAAGCCTCTCAAATGGGGGTAAAAGTCCCACAATCAGTCCCGTGATTCCCTTTTGATTACAATTTTGAAGTCATGAATGTCACAGCATTCAGAGGACATTTGCTTTTGAGACCCCACTTCTGACACCAGTGTGATGACCCCCATAATGCGCAGGTCCACACGGGACGGAGAGGCAAAGAGACACCGTATGGCTCAGTTTAAACAAACAGATATATTCAATAATTACACATGATTAAGATTATACATCAGAGGCTGGGGCGTCCGAGCTTACGTGCCGACGACTTCATGGGGGCGATGGAGTGGCTCCGGAGTTGGGCTCGAGCGGTTGCTGGCAGAAGCTGCACGCCGTCGGGCTTCGGCGCTGAAGGCCCTCTTGGCGAACGATGTCGTCCTGAGCGTGCCTCTTCCGTACTGCTTCTCGATTTTTATATCCTCTTCTCCACACTCCCTAGGGTGAGGACGCCCACGCCGGAGGGGAAGGAGGGGGGGCTAGGGCTTTCACTTGGGCGCACAAACATACCACCGCATCGTGGTCTCGCCCCCCTCACGTGTTGAGTCCGCGGGAAAGAAGGTTGTCTTCGAGGTAGCGCATAGCGTCGGCTGTGGTAAGGCGCGCTCTGGCTTGCTGACAGTTCCCGCGGGTCACCGGCCTCCATTCTCCATCCATCAACTGACACTCGCTCCTCAAGGGAAGGCGCGCTCTGGCCCGCTGACAGTTCCCTTGTCCTGGAATGTGCTCGGAAGGGCCGCCCCTGGAACCGCCACGCCAATTGGGGAGGATAAGCCCGTTTCCCCGCGGCGGCGGGTCCGGTTGGGCTTAAAACCCTTCGTTCTGGCTGTCACTCTCAACGAGCATGGCTGGGTAATTGATGATGCCTGTCATCTGGGTCTCCGTCTACGCCGCGCCGTCGAACGTGGAACCTCGTAGCACACACAAGGAATGTACCTCGTAGCACACACAAGGAATGTACCTCGTAGCACACACGGAATGTCACAGTGGTCTAGATTAATCCGCGGCCCTTAACCACGGCGTCCCTGATATTCCAGGTGTCGCTTCGAGATGCTAAACTGCACGATTTAGTTATTCCTTACAGAACGGTCCGCTACGCGTACGCAGCGAAAACAAAGAAAATGGTGGAGCGCAGCACAATACAGAACAAAAAGAAACATGCCGTCGAACCTTATTACAGAGATTCTGAGGAAATATGATTCTCAGGCTCTTTCTGGCCAGGCTGAGATCTGTCCGGCAGCAGAAGGTGCATTTATCGCCGAGGAAATCGGTTTTAGAAATCTTCCCTCCAGTAGATTCGAACTCGTGGAATCCTTACCAAAAAGGACGGGTTGCCTCCGTTCTGAAATGAATGGCGGTGGAGCGCAGCTTCCGAGATCCACGTCTAAAAACTTGGCGACTCATTCATTTCACTCTCGAAATCGGCCGGTGGCTAATTGCTCTTTTCCGGCTTATTAAAGCTCAATTTTTCGTGACAGTGATCACTTTTAGGTTGGAACGTGGTGTACCACATATTGATACAGGCCAACTTTAGTTTGTCCTCAGTGTCCCTTCAGCTGATGTCAATAGCAATGAGTGCAGCGCCTATGTATTTCAGCTGCACAGCTGCGCGCCACTGGTGCTATGCACTGGCCCGACATCTTTGGCCTGCTTCACATACTGCGAATTTCAGTGCCCGCAACGCTGCGAAAATCGGCGCCGCCGCTAATTTCGCAGTGCGGTCTTCGGTCAGTGCTTTCACGTGCAACGCATTCCCTGAGAATTCGGTCGGAACGACATGCAGGGTTGCTTGATGTCTTCACAGGCAACCCGTGATTAAGTGTGACACTAAGGCAACTCAAAATGCGTTGATGTTGTTATAATCACGAGTAGTTTTATATGCAAGGCGATATTCATATGTTTTCGTGAGAATAACCAGTTACTGCAAGTGACAGGTTGCTCCCCATTGGCCAGTCGCAGAGCGAACACGCCGACTCTACGAGTGAATTCCAGCCGGACGGAAAACCGACCGCAAGTCGTCTGCGGCTACACCGGCGGAATTCGCAGCGCCGGGCGGTGGATTTTGCAGCATGTGAAACGGGCCTTAGTCGGTCCCTCGACATGATCATATGTCCCTCTGGGCCGTTAAACATCAAAATTTACAAATTTATTTTGTACCCATCTCCACCGTCCCGTACACACGCGATCTCTGCCGGCTGTCCGAATTAACCTAAGCGGGGGCAAATTCTTCGAATTAAGGAGTTTCACGCCGTAGATTAGTACACATGTTGGACTGAACCGGACAGGATGTCAAAATTGTTCCGTTTTCCACATTAACGGCAGTCCAGTTAATAACGTTTTACTGTAATGCGCAACCTCTGAGAGAAGGGTTTAGCGAGGCAAATTATCAGAAATTAGTTTTTTTTCCTGTCAGTGTTTTCTGGAAGTTAATTATGCACCTATCGGGCATACATCATGCGCTGAATTTTTGGAAATCATCGCTTAATACATCTTATATACATTTACTTTCTTGCCAAAGGATGCAGCCGTCCGCGTAAAGTTTAACATCAACGGGTACGACATTTGCAATACTGTTATTATAAACGATGAATAAAGCCTGCACTCCATGTACGCGAAAACTCACGTGAACGCGAAGGCGACGGCGGCAAGCGACGAGCGTCGCCGTCGCGCGAAGCAAAATGCATGCGTCGCTTGCCGTGTCGCTCGGATCTGCACCCACAGAAAATTTCGCTCGGCGCCCGTAAGCCTCCCACGCGACTGGCCAATCAGAACCCCACAAAGCCGTTTCCGGTTTGTCCATGGTTTGTTTGTCACGAGCACATCTCAAGAAACCCTACCAGCGCGTCGTCTTGGTCATCGCCACCGTCGAGAAAATATTTGGTTTTGTAGGTGAGAGGTAGACCGGCATGATTTAAATAATGAAAACAATCTACTTGTTGGTTGCGGAGGGCTAACAGCATTTGGAGCGGGCTACGCGAGCGGGCGTACTGAAGGGAGAGACGCGTGTCGAGCCGCGGGTACCGGCGCTCGATCCACCGTGCCGCTGCGCTCCAAGTGTGCAGAAACACTCGCGGCGCGCATTCTCACTGGTAAATTATAGTTTGCTCACTTACAATCAGATTGGGGTGACAGTTTATGGGAGTGTTTTTACTAAGCCGGAGTGCACAGGCACCGAACGAAAGCACACCTCCCCCGTGAACCCGTGATGTGACTTCGTCTCCTCAAGGACTGCCGCTACATCGCTGCCGTAGAGGAAATATTCCTTTGGCCCTGACTATGAGGCACACTCACAAAATTTTAAGGGAGAGAGCAGATTACGGGCGTGTTTCTAAGCTTGAGTGCGCAAAGCACGGAGTCCGCTGCGCACGTCGCGGGTTCGCGTCGCCTGCCGCGTTCGCATGCATGGAGGTTGCCCACAAGCGACGGAGCGAGCGAGAGTCGCCGTGCCGCCTTGTCGCGTCGCTCGCTCGCTCTTTCGCGCACGTGGAGTCCAGGCTTAAGAGGGGTCCGAACAACGAACCCAGGCGGCGCCAGAGTCAGCAGAAAGAATTTGAGAGCAAGGGTCGCTAAAAGGCAGGCTATTACTAGTGGTTAGTAAGGTACACTGAAATCTAGTTTGTCACTTCTTTATAATTTAGTATCCCATTATCGTGAAACGAAACCTGTATTTTTTTATGCAAACAAATGCAGAAAGACAGTGGACTAGAGCAGAATGATCGCATACCTGAAATGTTTCATTGTCTGAGAGAATGTACGCAGAACAAACTGTGAGCTGTGGTCGCACACGTGCTTAGGGGCGACAGTGACTTCGCGCTGTTCCAGCGTGGCTTTTTTCAGGAAGGTAAAAAAAAATGCCCAGCACAACGGTATGTTTTTCGAGACTAAGGAAACGCCTTCGGGGTTCTGAATTTCTAGCTAATGCAAATATTTTTCAGAAGTAAGAAGAATAGTTTACTTAAAGATAGCAAATAAATATATCAACTTCTTATAGTAGCCGATGTAGCCAACTTAACTGACTGTTTATTACCAACATCAATGAATCCAATCTTTTTTCAGGTGTAGTAAACACCTCTGTTAGTGACCACCTTTCTATACATTTGTTTTGATAGATAAGGATTTGCATACAATGCAAATGGAACAAAACATTCTTGAAATTTCTCTTTGCATTAATTCGCATATATAGAGAATTTTAGACTAGGAGTTTCCTCAATAAACTGGCCATATGGCGCCGCGGCGGCTCAGTGGTTATAGTGCTCGGCTACTGACCCGAAAGACGCAAGTTTGGTCCGACCGCGGCGGCAGCATTTCGATAGAGGCGAAATGCTAGCGGCCCGTGTACTTTGCGACGTCAGTGCACGTTGAAAAACCAAACTGGCCATATGTCGTATGCATCACAAATCCTGAAGCAGCGTACGACTCCTTGCAAAAAAAAAAAGAATTCCAACTGCCTATATGATAAATGTTTGTCATATAAAACCCTTAAAATTACGCGCAAAGGTCAGAAACCATGGATGATAAAGGTTTTTTTAAAGGAGTAGGTATCAAACACAGTTTGTATGAGAGCTTTATTGAAAAGCGAAAAAGCGTTAAAATCATTTAGGACTCAGTGAAATAAAGTGAAAAGCCTGCTGCGTTATGAAAAAATACAACATATGCATGATCTGCTGAACAGTAATGTTGTTAAACGAAAGGATCTAGTCTAGAAACGGCTCAACCACGTCTTAAATCGGAAGACTTACGACCACATTGAATTGAACGAGATCATTTAAGTTAGAATGGCTATACCACTACACAGTTGGCGAATTCATTTAATGAATATTTTTTATCTCTTCCCTGTAATGCACATGATACTTATTTGACATGTTAGTTAAATGAAAGGAATCGATCTACTGCTTTTTAGCTCCAGCTAAAACGAACAAAATAGAGTTATCCTTTCTCTCAAAAATATTAATAATAGTGATGCGGAACGGTTAGTTATTTGAGAGGCTAACCACATGCTGGATCTTATATCACCCGTGTTAGAACATATTTTCAGTCTTCTTTCTAGCGGAACGTTTCCTAAAAATACTTCAAATCCTCTAGGTAACAGTACTGTACAAAGGTGCATATCAAAACGAGCTTTATTTATCCAGTACAGAATAAAATAGAATAGTTGCATTGTGAAATAAACATATGTTATTGAAGCAGTTGATTAATTTTCCCAGATATTCTTCGACGATGTATCCACCTGGCCAGACTATCTTCGCTGAAAGAGCGGTGCCCTTCAGCTATCATGACAATTTTGTGAAAAATAAATAAATATTGAATCCAACATCTTATGTGTGTAACCCCCTCCTCCCCCTCCACACTTACACACACACATGCGACTATACTAGGCTTATTCATGAAGAGCTCTGCCACTAGACTTTGCGGATAAATCTGGGAACTAAGTGGATTCTCTTGCTGCTATACATTCACTGAAAGCTAAAAATGAACCGCTTGGACCCGCCGCGATGGCTCAGTGGTTACGGTGCTCGGCTACTGAGCCGGAGTTCCCGCGTTGGTACCTGGCCAAGGCGGCCGCGTTTCGATGGAGGCGAAAACGCAAAAGGCGCCCGTGTGCTGTACGATGTCAGTGGTCGTAATTATTCCGGAGCCCTCCACTACGGCACCTCTTTCTTCCTTCTTTCTTTCGCCCCTTCCTTTATCCCTTCCCTTACGGCGCTGCTCGGGTGTTCCCCTAGATATGCGAGACAGTTACTGCGCCATTTCCTTTCCTCAAAAACCAATTTTCCAGCCTTCTTGCAACAGCTAACAAGGAGTGCATAAGTGCAAAATTGCTTCACATTTCCTCAAGGTTCTGGATAAGCGATTCTTCTGGCAGCTCCATTACTTCTAGGTTTGGCCAGTCTTAACGACGGTGTTTGTTTCTTTCGTATGATCTGACAGAAACATCATTCCGCATGCGGCCAATCGAGGAGCCCCTAGAACAATGCTGGCGGACTTCGCCTCAGTGCACCACTGTGCCGTGGAAAAAGCAGTTTTTCTAGTGTGCACAGAACATTTCGTATTTTATCACCGTGTGACATAGCCAAACCGCGCAGTACGTTTAAAGCTGCCGGAAACACGGCGCAGAGAGTGAGAAAAGAAAAAAAAACTTCTGAGGCTGCCAAGTCCACCCAACTCGAAGCCAGCGCGCTGTGCTTTGTTGCGGCGCTAAAGGATATATCTCACGCTCGAGGGGCGGCAGCCGCCTTGACAATAACCGAATGCAGCAATGCATATTTTTTTACTTTTTTTATGGTAGCAGTACTCGGTCGGGCTACCATTCAAATCCGGAGCTTATGTGCTACAGTTAAACTCTTCAGGGTGCTAAAATTTATTGTGGCTCACTAAACATTGACGCAAGTAACAGCATAAACTTGGCTGAAAGAAACTGAAAACTTTTTGAAACCTCTAATATGATGTTTGGCTTAAATTTTAAAGTGCTCAATTCGGGAGTTCGTCTGAAGTCCAGATTGATTTCCACCGATTACTTCTCTATGCGCATCCTGCATAGCGTTTCCATCTAGTCCAACTACTCACAACACTACAATTCCACCAGGAAAGCTGCTGATTACTGTCCCGCTCTTATGTGTTACCCACTGTGAGCGAAGCGTTGACAAACGACGCCGAATCCCGATTTTGTATCATTCATGACAGTTAAAGCGGTGACGCTAAATATGAGAATGGTGGCAGCTGAAGCTGATGATAACGGATAATCGGATTTTCTCTACGGTTTTAGGAAAAACGTGCCGAACGTCTCTTTCGTTCCTGCAGATTCAACACGTAGCTGAAATAAATTTTCGACAAAATATAAGAGCGCTGAGTCGGTTCCATATTTACAAGTGGATGCATCGCTTAAGACACGAGCGGCCAATAATTCATGAAAATTCTCGAAGGCACGATGCAGAGGCGCTGGACGAAATTTCGCGTCCTTTTTTTCCGCAATATCCCGCACTTTTTCCTTGGGCCTAAGAAATGAGCAACCTCCAAAACCGGCTGTTGCTCAGCTTTCGCATTGTCATTGCTCTCCTTCCTTATTCCTTTTTTTTCCTTTGTCACCACAACACACGATACACGTGCCTCGTAAAAGGGTGGTCGCAAAAAAAGAAACTGCTACGACGCGAGCATCTGCTAGCGTTTTTCTTCTTTCTTCCATCCTATTTTATTTTCTATCTTCTTGCCTCGCAGCCGCTCAGCTCTCACGCTGAGAAGCGGCTGCCGGCGTTTGTCGCCGCCGCCCGCACTCGACGCGGTCTCCGGTGTCCTCGCGGTATTTGTCGTCTCGCCGCCGCCCGCGTTCGAGCCCGGCTTGGCAACGCGGAGCGACGTTCACCGCCGCTATCCCCCTCCAGGCCGACGCTCGGGAGCGGGACAGAAAGTACACAGGAGGAAAAACGGGTAGAAAGACAGAGAAAAGGGCGCGAAGCGGGAAACGGAGAAAGCCAAGCAAGAAATACACGGGCGGAGCGTGCGTGGTTTCGAAGGCGAGAGATGCCACTCGAAGGCGTAGCGCATCAGAGAAGAACAAAGCAGAGGGCTCGGGGAAGAAGGGAGAGCGGCAAGCGAAGGCAAAAAAAAAGGGTGTTGGGAGGTGCGCTGAGTGCGTTGGCAGAGAGGGGGGGAAAAAGGAAGAAGTAGAGAAGGCCAATAAGGGAGGAAAGAGCGCATAAAAGGCCTGGCCGCCAAGAGAGTGGCCGGACGGAAGGAAGGAAAGAAGAGCCTGGAAGGGAGGCAGGCACTCTAGGGAAGGGGGAGTAAATAAGACGCAGCAGAAAGAAGCCACGGGAAAAAGCAAGGCCAGGCAAAAAGGAAGCGCGCGCGCACGCCCGCTCGCGAAGGGAAGACACCGCCAGACAGGACGCAGTCTGCGCAGCCCGTGGGGAACGGGAAGCCCGGGGTTTCCCCGGAACAGGAAACCGGGATCATCGCAGTCTAGTGCCGTCGCCGGGAAGAAGGAGCGAGGGAAAAATAAATGAAACCCGCGAGGCCAGCCGAGCGCGCGGAGAAAAGAGCGCCCGCGTACGCGCGCGCGCGCTCGGGCGAATGGGGCTAAAACAAGTTCGGAAGTGACGCAACGCCGGCGCCGCTCTTCTCCGCTGCCCTCCCGCCGGGTGCGGTGCTGGACGCCGCGCATCGTAATTAGCACGCCAGCGCGAATACGGAGCGGACTGGAGCGGTGGTGGACGGAGCTTAATTGTAGCTGCGCATTTGCTTATTTGGAAATCTCGCGTGTACGTGAGCGCGTCCGCGCGTTGGGGGGGGGGGGGGGGGGATGGAAGTTCGCTCACTGACTGATTGCCAAGCATGCTAGCATATTTACCTCGTATCTGCTGGTGCTTGCGTTCTCAATGACAGACGATGAAGTGCCTTGCCGAGGGCTCTAAGAGGACGAAAGGAGCGCGTAGCAATGCCAGCAAGAGAAAGGGCTTTCGAAAAGAGTTAGCTTAAGCTACCTGTCTCCACGCGGAGAGGAGGGCTAAGGCTAGTGTAGGGAGGGCTCGGGGAAAAAAAACAGTTCTTTTCTCCCCCAGAAAAATTTTCCATAATTCCAGTAGTCCATATTAATGGAGGTAGTTTTTTTTTAGCGATGGAAAACAAAACAAAGCAAAACTGGCATGGTCTGGAGGACCCGTAAATAACGTGTTGAACGATTATTCCAGTGAACATTCAAACTGTGGTGAACGGCTGTGCAAAATAAGAAACCGCAAAAAGTGCGCTTCATTTAATATTATGTTTCACTTCTAAAGTATTTCAGGGTTGAGCTGTTTCACCATCCTTACCTTTCAGTTGGTTAGGAAGTATTAGAACGAACACTGTTGCGTGTTTCTGTTGTACCTGAGTGAAAATTTTATTTCTAAAAGCTGTTTTTTTAAACCAGTTACTATTTCTCTGCTACCACATATTTATCACCAATAAATTGCTTCCTTAAAAATAAATAAAGCTTGTAGTCCTTCTTGAGCTTGGCAACATCAAAACGCGTATTATTTCTCATTTCGAAAAAAAAAAAAACTTCTCAGCTGCAAAGTGACGATAAGGGAATGAAGTGCGATTACAATCAGAATACTCTCACTGCATCCGGTGCAGACACCGCGTGATAGCTCTTTATAATCTTTTACCATTTTTTCTACTGCTTGCCTTATCACCCTGTAGTATTCTGCACCGCCGAGAGTGGCTCGCTTAGCCGGTGCCGTTGACGACAGCCCGAATGCGGGCCTTCGAAGCTCGAAAGCCAGCATCGGATCTCAACAACAAAGCTGTCCCACAGGTGTGCAGTCGTGCCTCATGAATACGACGACCCTCGTTTATATGGACGACTCGAATTACGGAAAGCTGTTCTGGGGGACCGAACTCTTGCAATGTATTCACGCATTGCTAATATGGAAACTCGTTGTCCGGACAATAGAACGGAGGGAAGGGGGGGGGGGGTGCGTTGAGCCCATTTCGGTCCATGCATTTTTGTTGCGTTAATATGAACAACGATGAGAATTCTCTACTGCCCCAACCAGATGTTTCAATTTTTGCATTTTGAATTCAGGACACTAGACGAATGCAGGGGGAAATTGAAAAGGACTGACTAATCATCCGTTTCCTTTCAGGTTTCGTGCTTGACATTACAGAGTTGGCCAGTCGACGTGCTTTACCATTTGCATGAATGGCTGTGAAGAAAACTTTCTTGTCAGCTCGTGTTGCGTACAAAGCCTAATCAGCAGCTTTCGGCCGACTGAGTCGTGGGATGTCAACGATCGCCGTGGCAGTTTGATCATCTAGCCATGAGATCCCATCAGGCGTATCAGACATAGATCATTAGGCGCCTGACGCTGCACCACATTATTTCAAGCATTGTGGCCACAAGGATAGTAGGCCTGGGGCTCCCGAATTTGTGTTTAATTTATACTTGACTTACTATCACAATGTGCAGAAGCAGACCGTAATCGTGGAAGTTTTTCTTTGTGTGTGTGTGAACATTTTTCTTTGCAGTTCGTTAATACGGACGACTTGCTTTGTGGGCTGTTTATCTCGAGAACCAAAGTGTCCATCTAAACGAGGCACGACTTATAGCGTTCGTGTCAGCGCCTCATCTAGCATCTTGCGGTACTGTGGTGCAATTTGATCAACAGACGTTTCGAAAAGGTACACCGACCGGCTTGTTGGTCAACTCTTTTTTTTCTTGGTGCAGTCAGCTTTCGACTCCATGCTCCCGAATCTCCCAACTTCACTAGATTGGCTTCTGGAGACACTGCCATCAGGCGAAATCCATGAAGCATCGTCGTGTAGAGACTGGACATATGACCCTACAGTGGCCACTTCTGGTGCCTTCCAGTGCTGCTCCACCCGCATTCGTCTTCTTTGGATCACCATGGTTGTCAGTGAAGACAGAAGTATCCACCATCGATACCACACGCCAACAAGCGGCAGTCTTTGGGAAGGCAAAGCACCAGGCCATAGTGCATGTGGATATGTGATCAAGAATCCATGAAAAAGTATTTTCTGTGTCGAACTTCGGGAGTATGTAGATATGAATTATCCGAATATTATTGTTTTTAGTATCCTCCCCACGTTCCCAATACTTCCTGGAAAAAAATCTTGTTTTTATCCTCGTTTTTTTTTAGCATCCAAAATTTCCGAAAATTCTATACATCTCCAGCTGGGGTTGACCTCGCGAGGCAGCTCTCAGACATCCCCGGCACGACTGGGATTAAGATCATCTACACTTAATAAATATATGGATTGATTTGGCAGGCGCTGATCCTCAGACGCTACCACATTGTTCGCCCTCTGAAAGGTACGCAGGGTGTTTCACACCACGGCCATGAGTCTCTGCACTGCGTGTCCCTCGATGTCCATGGCGATTTCATGCAATAAAGAGGGGGGTGGCTGACCGCGTTTAAGCAGCACACCCGCCCTTCTTCCATGGAGGCTGTCGGCCCATTAAAACCAACATGTCTCCGCACCCTTTGCTGCAAAGATCGGAGGTATAGCCCTCGTCCCAAAGAGAAAAAAAAATCCTGCTGCACCACCACCAAGTGTGTACTCGCATGTGTACTTGTATGAACGTACAGTCTGCGTCACCCTTGTGTGGAGCGCTCGGGCGCTGCACTTCCCTGCAAACAAATCCAGACCCTGTCGCAGCCTCTATGCTCGAGAGGCAGCACTTGCGCGGAAGTAGGGCCAGATAGACTCACAAACTAAGTAGAGACGAGAATTTTGCCCAGAAATCAAGGGCTGCTCTTTAATTTAATTTTTGTTGCCATCTATGCATTCCTTGAGCACTCTACACACAAGGGTGACGCGGACTGCACTTAGAAGCAGAAGGACTGTGCCTGTTGCCAGCTATAAATCGTAGCAAGTGAGTGGGCAGCCTAGGAATGCGTTATCTGAAAATGTGAAGTGTCAAATTTATTTTCCAGGACAAGCCTGTACTATTGCTCCGCTGGCACTATTACGCATCAAACTTTTTTAAATAGTCTTATGTTGTTTCTGGCAGAATTGCTAGCTTCCAATATTTTTTTAGTGGCTCCGCTAGTAGTCTACCTGGCCAAGTAGTCTACCTGGTCGTAGTAGTCTACCTAGTCTACCTGGTCGTGACGCTCTTCCGGAAAAGTAAGGGTCTGCAGCTTAACATCTCATCTTGCTGAGAATTTGCAATCGGACCAATAGTATAGTAGCAAAGCTGGCACGTTGCAAACTCAGCTAAATGAAGAACGAATAGATTTTTTTTTCCGTTCCAAATATTGAGCGCGCGCTAATAGTAAGTACCAGGCTCAGTGAAACTAGGCGCAGAACCAAAATTTGATAGCATTACAAGATGACAATATCGCTTTGTACGGAAGGTGCAGCTGAAAACAATTAATCCGTGCTATTGGCTTCTGCGTTTGTTCATGCCAGTTCCAGATCTGAAATGGAACGAATTCCAGTATTCAATTCGCATTGCAGCTATAGTATCAGCGTAACTGAAAAATACGCGCATCGCTGATGACGCGAAAAAGCAAAGATCCTGTTCTACAAGAGCTGTATCATTGGTAGAGATTAATGTATCGCCACTCCGTAGCTTTCCCGCAGCAAGGAGTGAAAGTAGACCCTTCGTCAGGTTGTTCGAGTGCCATACTTACACTGCCTCGTCTCACGGGGTTGCATTTTTCGCGTCTCATAGGCTCAGATCACTTCTCACCGGCACAAATGACAAGCCCTGCACAAAAGTCCCAAAACACCTTTCAAGCGTTGAATACAAATATATAAAGAATACAGAGCTATAGTGGAACGAATAATCTGAAAAACTGATTAATGCGCCTTTCCTCTCCTCATAAACTCCCCCTGCTCCCATCATGGCCCAGCTGCAGTCGCTCACGAGCTACGGCGCTCGCCTGATGAGCACGAGCTCGCTACTGTTCTTTTTACGGGAGGGAATGCATGGGATACGGAAGCCCGTGCATTCTGTTAATTAAGGATATATCTTCTTCTATTTCATCTTCCTCCTTTCCTCTATCTTCTTCCAAGCGCACCCGAAACACTTTGTATTATATCGTTTTCTTCCAATTTGCTTGGACAGAAAATTGCGGACGTGACAGATTCCTCCCCTTCCTCTCCTCTCCCACTTGCAGGAGCTCCCATCGGTTCCCGCGCATTATCGAGGCTGTTTAGGCGCACGGCTGCTGAGCCCGAGGACGTGGGCTCGAACCCGGCCACGTCTGCCGCGTTTCAATGAAGGCGAAACGCAAAAGGCGCCAGTGTGCTGTTCGATGCCAGTGTACGTTAAAGATCCCTACATGGTCGTAATTATTCCGGAGCCCTCCGCTACGGCGCCCCTTTCTCTCTTCCTTCTTTCACTCCCTCCATCCCTTCCCTAACGCCCCGGTTGAGGCGTCCACCCAGAAGTCAGCCAGTTACTGTGCTGTTCCTTTCCTCAAAGCCAGCTTTCATGACTGAGGCGTCGTTTTTGTCTCCTGCTTGTCTTCCTCGTCTTCATCATCTTCTCCCAAGCCTGGATGGCATGAAAAAGCTGTCCCCCTCTGCGCGTCCATTTATGGCATTTACGGCAGCGTATGCTATAACTGCCCTGTCCACAATATACGTGTCTACAATATATGTGTCTACAATATACTGCCGTGTCTACAATATACAGCAAATACTGTGGCTACGATATACTCTGAGAAAGACGTGGTTGCTCTTTATTGCATGCCATCCATACAGAGGCTGCGATTCTTGTTGCGCTCGGACAAAAAAGCCGCGAACGTGAAAACCGTGAATGTTGAGATTAAATTCAATTCTTCCATTAAAAGTCGTTTAAAGGGCAGTTGCTCTCCGTAGCGTAACGGGCCGTAGTGAAATCACAATGGTGCAATTTTAGTGCTTTCCTTAGTGCTTACCCTACCGAAAAACACAAGCGAAATTTTTCTGTCGTCGAAGTTAACTTTTTGTAGTATTTTTCGCCACGAACTTGTAACAACAGAGTTTTCTTTTGTATTGTGCTGCCCCTTGTCGTAACGGCGTACAGGGAAACGCAGCAGTAAAATACTACAATGCTGCAGAAATATATGTCGCTACGGCAAAACATTTTGGCATATTGCGGCACGATTCTGTCGTTCGTTTTTCGACTAGGTGTCTCCTATGACCCGATACTCATTCGGTGAGAACAAGGAATAGGAAAGGTTAAGACTGCGCAAAATACGAGGACCCAGGCAACGAGGACCACACAAAAAATACCACGGACACGTTGCCTGCGCCCTCGTTTTATGCGCAGTTTTAGCCTTTCCGGAACTATGAACCAACTAGCCCGCAAGAACGTCCCACTAAAGAAAGAGGACACCATCTGTTAGCATGCACCTACGTGTATGACTTCTCCTTCCTTTTGCCCCTTTGAGATTTTGGCGCTATTTAGTGAAGAGGTCCACGTGGCCTGAATGTGCGACGCGAGGAGGCCAGGGAAGCTGTTTCTCCTCGCCATTTGACCAGCGGAGCAGTCCAGAAAACCTGCGCAACTCACACAACTTATGTGCGAAACTCGCAAACAGCTCACACGCAGCTATGCGTGAAAAGGTGACGTTCATCGTGAGATTTTAGTTCGGAGACAGAGACTGCCGTCGGTTTATCTGCCGATATATTGATTGCTACAGTGAAATCTTACATTAAATGAAAAAAACTACGTTGATCAACGGTTTTCCGCTCAAAAATGCTTGTGTCCAGAATTGTTGGGTATGCTACACCATGAAGTGCTGCATTCAAGAAAAATTTTAAAATTTGTGAATGAATAAATTCTTGTCGGTGAATAAGGAACAGCGCAAGTGACAGAATTAACAGCGCTCCAAGGCGACGGTCCTCAAACCAAGCCGCCCGTGCTTCTCCTACACCCGAAAATACGCCTGGAGTGTTCTCAGGTAAGCTTCGCGGGTCCGCAAGTCTGCGACAGGCTGATCCTTTCGACCACAGAAGCAAACAAGCCCGGCCTTCGCTTGTGACGAACATAGATCACGGTGGTAAACACTGGTCCCAATTTCAAGCTTTGATATCGCTGTACAGTCTATAGCGCGATTTGAACACTATCATATTCGTTCCAGCCGAAACAGACCAAGAACTTTTTTTCTGGGATGAGGGTCACTTTGTCCACAGGGAACATGACGGTGCTGGATAGAGGAATCCTTCGGCTAGCTAGGCTCATGTATTCGTAGCAGCGTTGTTTTGAAAATAAACGGTTAGAGAATTTTTCACCCGAAAGCATTATATATGTCCCATCAGCACAAATTCGCCGTCTGTCGCCGTCCATGGCACGAAATGCCTCAGTGACGTCACAATGCTCTCGCATGACGTCACCAGTAGACCATAATATAATGACGTCTAGAGCAAAGAAGAAAAAATAAAATTTCTTCTGAAGGTACGGGGAAAAGACCTTCAGATTGCCAGTCAGGCAGACAATCCATAGGCTACAAAAGCGCGTTACTTCTTGGCGAATAAAGGTGAATGTAGTGCATACATTTCCTTACGACTGTACGCTAAAGAGTAGGTGTGTCATTAGGAAATAAGGAATGTTCAATGAACCTCGGGACAGAGCTCACGATTAAGCGATGCTTTCGCATTTAAACCACGTAAGCAGTCTTAAGTACCCTCCGTAATTTTTTTTTATTCTGAGTATGTTAAGCCCGAAGTGATCACTTTCAAATCGCGTCAGACCGTACTTCTCCCGGTGCCTCTGCTGAGCGAGCGCCCACTTCTCATAAAACACCCGTGTTATTTCGACACGTGTAGCATCACGCACATGCAAATTCTCACTTCAGCACGCGAGACGTTCTACGGCGGTTTGAGTCACCCTTATTTCTGCCCATTGAAACTGTGCTCAGTCTCTGCAATTCTAAACTGAATTTAGCGTATAACGCACAGGCAATGCAGAAGCTAGTGAACGGCACACGAGCACGTTCCGCCACTCGCTTGTGCTTGACGCGTGCTTGGTGCTAAACTCTGCGCGCAATAATGAACCATACAGGCCAGAAGCGAGAACTGGGAAATTCGTCTCCAATTACGAGTAACTCAGCGGACAAGGGAACGGCGCGACTTAAGGGACGTCAGGGAAGTGGACGCATTCTAGCTGGGTTCCCTGGAAGGCGATAGGCTGCATTGCGCCCCGTTAAAAGGCCACCCGGATCTGCCGCGTGCAAACCGCCTGTGCACGTATGACGCCGGAGAGTGTGTATGCACACTCGGTGCCACCAAGGACGCAGTCGGTGCTGGCAGCAGCCGTTCCCCGCGTGAATCTACGTTCTCTTCGCTTCCGCCTTGTTTTCTTCTCCTCGCGCCCTCTGTCGCACATGCACGAAGCGCAACCGACGTGGGAAAGTCCGGAGGAAGAAAATTCATGGGCCCCAATAACGGCGGAGAAATATGCGAGCGGCACGCCGGGAACACCACTCACGCAGCGGCCTCTCTTCCCCGCGTCCTCTCCCCTGGCACGCTGCGTTCGCTTCGACTTTTATTTTTCCTTTTTTCTAGCTTTTCACCCCCGGTGCCCGCTTTTCCCTGTGGCGCGGATGCTCTCATTGAAGGGGGGATCGTTATTAATCCGCCGCAGCTGCGCGGCCGTGGCACGCCGGAGGGAAGCGAAATGACCCGAGGCCCTTTCTTAAATTAAAACGATTATTTGGTCGCGGCAAGCGGGAGGGCGAAAATAAAAAAAATGCTGGAAGAGGAAATGGCCGCAGGCCGCGCGGGCCCCGGCGAACCGCGTCTCGGTCTGTTTGGTTGGCCGCCGCCGTTCATTAGAAGAGCTCTCCGGTGGCGCGGCGGTTCAGAACTGCCGCGGCCCGCTCAATCGCGGCTCCAGCGCGCGGCGTAGCGGATCGCACCATTAGCTCGCGCCGCCGAGCACTCGAGGCCTCGAAACACAAAAAGTTTCACGAGGGAGTGTAACGGTTTGCGGCGAGGTGACCTTCGCAAAAATGTCGAAGGGCTCTTTTTGTCGCCCGGACTTGTCCTTCGTGCTCTCGTGCCCAGGAGAGTTCTGGGCGCGGATGAAGTGAAACAAGAAAGGCAAAGGTTCTTAAGACCAATTCGTCGATTGAATCAATCAATCAATCAATCAATCAATCAATCAATCAATCAATCAATCAATCAATCAATCAATCAATCAATCAATCAATCAATCAATCAATCAATCAATCATCTATCTATCTATCTATCTATCTATCTATCTATCTATCTATCTATCTATCTATCTATCTATCTATCTATCTATCTATCTATCTATCTATCTATCTATCTATCTATCTATCTATCTATCTATCTATCTATCTATCTATCTATCTATCTATCTATCTATCTATCTATCTATCTATCTATCTATCTATCTATCTATCTATCTATCTATCTATCTATCTATCTATCTATCTATCTATCTATCTATCTATCTATCTATCTATCTATCTATCTATCTATCTATCTATCTATCTATCTATCTATCTATCTATCTATCTATCTATCTATCTATCTATCTATCTATCTATCTATCTATCTATCTATCTATCTATCTATCTATCTATCTATCTATCTATCTATCTATCTATCTATCTATCTATCTATCTATCTATCTATCTATCTATCTATCTATCTATCTATCTATCTATCTATCTATCTATCTATCTATCTATCAGTGATGTTCTACGCAGTAGCAGTCGCTGCACAGTTGAGAGGTCTGCAGAAGGTGTCCGCTAGAAACATAGCAGCTGGTTGTTACGAAAGCAGTGAGATGAATGTGCTGGCGGAATCGACCAAAACAAGCGCAAATGCAATCTGCCGACTCCTTCGGGAGTTATCTTCGCTCGGCACCCGGCTATCACTACGTGCTGTTCTTAATGAGTGTCGTTAGGAGGCCCCACTGTGCGCATACCTCGATCTGCGCACCTTCATAGGCTCGAGGATCAATACAAGGGCCGCTCGAAAAGAGCGCATCGATTTCCCCGACCCCAGCGGAGACCAGTCTAAGCGCGGCGGTTCAAACGGTACAGCGAAGGCCAAGAGCGCGCCGACAGTGACGCATGGCTCAGGGCGCCATCATGCTCAGTGGACATTGTACGGGCGCAGCAAAGCTCTTGTGCGGACAGCGTGCGTACAGGAAGTAAGGTCGTACTGCTGTAAATGTGTTGACATCAACTCGTGGGAACTTGAAACTGTGAATATTGACTCATGCATGAGCAACACGATTCACTCTTTCGAAAGACAAAGGTGCCTTCGTGCGAAGTCCCCCAGAAAGCAGCATCTGGCCTCCTTTCGTTAAGACGTAACCGAGTCTACTGTATACGCGTCAAGAAGACAGAGCGCTGTGTTGAACGTATTGCTGTCGAATAAGCGCGCGTGGCTTTCGGTGTGTTCAGTCCTGTGCGATGGCGTGCTTGTTAAACTTGTCACTTGACGGTGGCTCGGGTAGAAGGCGTGGCAGTGCGTTCGTGCTCACGCGTATGTCCTTGACTGTTCTCGCGGAGTGCGTATGCTTCACCGCAGCACAAGACGTGCAGATGCGCTGCGCTCCCCTTATCGCATTTCGTTTTTTTTTTTTAGCCCTGCAAACGTTCACGTTCACAACCCGCTACAGTTAATTTTCATCAACAAGCGGTACCCAAGAGCGCTCTGCTTCCATTATTTTGCCGCCGACATTTCACGTAAGTGGTGGTGAGGAACATAGAAAGAAGCCTATAAAAAAGTCAGCATTTGAGTATAGAGGCTAAGTAAAATCTTGGGGCTGACCTACGCGTTTCAGTTTCTTGGAGTTCTATTCTCTCACGATGTTTGTTGCTCAACGCAGGACAGCAGAGCAGTCAACCAAAAGAGCGAGTTCTTTCTACATTGATATCTGGTTTGGTTTGGTTTGGTTTATGGGAGTTTAACGTCCCAAAGCGACTCAGGCTATGAGAAACGCCGTAGTGAAGGGCTCCGGAAATTTCGACCACCTGGGGTTTTTTTACGTGCACTGACATCGCACAGCACACGGGCCTCTAGAATATCGCCTCCATCGAAATTCGACCGCCGCGGCCGGGATCGAACCCGCGTCTTTCGGGCCGGCAGCCGAGCGCCATAACCACTCAGCCACCGCGGCGGCCTACATTGATATCTAAGGCGTAAATGGAACGTATTGAAGAGACTGCGGGTAGGATGCGCAACATCCAGTTTGCACTGCGCGGGTGACCGGTTGGTCGTATAGCACATAGCACTAAATTCCGTGTATAACGACCGAGATTAAATAATGGTTGGGAGGGGTTTCTTTGAGGGAATTACACAAGGCCTTTCCGCTCGACCATTTTCCCGCGGTATCTTAGATATCGCCAAAGAACGTAGGTTTGTGGCAGTCAATGCCTTCATGTTGCTCACCAATGATCAAATCGCCACTTTCGGTGCTTCTGACACATGCCCCCATTTTGTACACCTGGCCGTGGTGTTGTGAACGGCACTCGATTTCGCCATGAAACTGAGGCACAAAAGGTGCTTCATAATGTCGGTGCGAGCATACAAACCTACGCACGCCGCACGCGAAGCTAAATACTCAGTCTTCTGGAAGCACACTTTCTGCACGAAATCATGAGATACAATTAATCCCTAGCAGGGTCAATAATCCATAGCGGGGTCAAAACAAGGACTGCTTCACGCGGTCCTTGTTTTGACCCACTGGAACGATTCGCAGGAGGCAGAGGCGTCCGTCTCTTACGCTTGTCCCGATTTCGCAACTGCCTGTTTCCACCCAAAGAGAGACCCAGCGCCAAGCCGTCCCCGCAGCGCTGACTGGCATCGCAGAAAACAGGAAGAAGCTGGGACGTGAAACACTGCTGCAGTGACGGTTTGGGTGCTGCAATTTGTCCGCCTGCCAAGTTCCGACTTCGCACTGCTTCCGTGCACGCAATGGGACACAGTACTCCACTGAAACTAGAGTACGAGAAAACATGCGGAAAAAAGCAGCTGTAAATCTCGACGGCCTCTTTAAGACTGGCTTTCTGGTTACCGACTTATTTGTCCGGTCATTCTCTCTTCTGCAACGAGTTCGAGAGGAAAGACAGTACAGGATATGCATTCACTTAAGTTATACCCCGGTCACACGGGCACCGCAAATGCCTTTGTAAATCGGGTCCTTATATCCAAAGGCGTAAGGACTGCAGCTACACGGCACAAATGTTGCGCCTTTGCCGCTAAGGGCCTTGGAGGCGAAGGCGCCCGTCCGAGGCCTTTGGAGCCGAAAGGCGCGGCCTTGGAGAACCAGCGATCGCAGTGCCACCTAACGTCAAAAGTAAAAGCAATAAAAAAAAAGATGCTGCCAACAATGTTTGGAGACATGTTTTTTTTAAATACGAAAGGCGTGTCTTGCTTTGCTTTTCGCACGGCTGTTTATATTTTATGCCCAGATTTCAAGACAGGTTGCAGCAATACTGAGTGCCCCTGGTGGCCAAGGCAATACACAAAACCTGCTGCTGATGAGAGTAGCTGTTGCCGTACTTTCAAGGAAGCTATCAGAATAAAAAAATTCTCTGAGCTCAGCGAACGAACAGAATACGGCACTTTAATTTTGAAACGCTCACTTCAGTCGCATCGAGCACAGCAACGGGTGCTAAGCCTGAACGACAGTTTCCCCTTTGAGCTGCACCGTGTAGCTGCGTCGCTGCTCCTTTAAGCTTTCGCTCCTTTGGTGAAAAATGGTGCCTTTGCTGGAAAGGCCTTAGAAGAATGCCGTGTGACAGGGGTATTAGACAAGCCAAGTTGTCGGGCAAGGTTCCCGATGCGCCTCTTGGTATGCGCGGTCGCGGTACAACGCCTGTGCCGGATGGGCTCCGCCTTCACGTCTTTTTCACTCTAACCGTGTCTTCGACTGGTCGCTTTAGATCGCTCTAGAGTGCTCTGAGAGCCGACCGCACATTCGGCTGGTCGAAACTGGCCACTCTGACTACATTCGGCTGGTTCTTTCTGTGCCCTTGCCTCCGGCTCAGAGCGCTCTGAGGCGCTCCGAGAAAACGTCGGAGCGGCTCCGAGATGAGTCCACGTGACAGCGCCACTTCCGCCATTTCGCGAAAGCGGTGCGAGGCCTCGTCGTCCCCTGCGCGTAGACAGAAGCAAGTGTAGGCTTTTGACGCAGTAGTAGCGTCCTTACTGTGTTGTGTTTTGCGGGTGCCGCGCTGTGTGAGGCAAAATGTCCAAGAGACGCCGGATAAATATATACACTAAGAACGCGGTCTGTGTTGCTGTCGCATGAGAACAGCGATTCCAGCAGCAGCTCAGCCGAGGACGACAGTGCTATCCCCAAGGCGATGTTCGAAAAATGAGCGGCCCGTTTGACGGAAAGCCGGGGTAGCGATCGATACAGGCTAAGCGGTGACCGCGATGCAAACTGTGCAACCACGTGCTGCTAAAGGTAATCAAGGGACCTTACGTGCGGCTACTGTTGACATCAGCAGCGGTGCCGCGTAGCGGTTCCGGAAGTTACGTCCACCTTATGCCCCCTGCGCTTCCGCTCTAAAAACTCGCTGACCATTCGGCTCGCTATGCGCTCAGAGCGAGAGCGGCTCCCATTCTGGCAGATCTTAACCGGATCGCGGGAGCGACCAGTCGAAGACACCATAAGCAAAGCATGCACGCGCCGCGCTTCAGCTTTTTGGCACGGCTGTCACCAGGGAACAACGTGTATAGTAGGGTAGAACTTTAGGAAACAGCAGTTTTTAACACTGCTCAAGGTGCGCGGTGTCCTGTATTACTCAGCTGGCGAGCTACAACCGTGAACAAAAGCAGCTTTTTGAATATTTGACTCTGTCAAACAAGCTAAATGCATCAAAAGTCCCGAGCTTAAAATTTCGTCTCGTCGTTAGCTTCTTGTTTATGTAAAAGGTAAAAAGAAAAGCTTCAACAGGTTACTTTTCTTTACGGAGGAATTCTGTTAGGCCGTCCTGAATGTGGGCGCTGCTTCGCTGCAAGCTTGAGTTGTATCCGACTATACAGCAGTAAACATCGTGATTCTTCGCAGGACCCGTTCCGGAACGTGGCCGCATCCTACCAGATCGTTCAACTAGCGTTCATCATCTCAGCTGCCACTGGCCTTCTGGCAGATTCTACCAGACCCTCGCCAAATGGTTCCGAGGTAGTTGGCCCCTTGGGCCATCGCACTGACCACTGGAGTTCCATCGGTTGCCGCCTCCCGTCAGCGGTCCGTCGCAGGGGAGCGCCCCGTAGGCCGCGCGCGATCAGCCCCTCTGGCGCAGCATCCACCAGAAGCCCGTTGGCGTCCATGGGGCACCACCGCCCCTACTCCGCAGCGCATACCTGTGGGGTACGGCTGCCTTCTGTCCCCGTAACGGCACTCGGAGATCCCCTTCGCGGGGCCCGGGACGTCTCCTTCCGGGTGGGCGCCCGCAGGGCCCTCATGCTGCGCAGGGTTCGGGGCCCAGTCCGCGAGGTGTCCGCCGGGATCCTCCCCGCCGCACGAGCCCGGCACGTGCCGGCCCTCCCTTCCCGTCAGGTTCGGCGCGGCTCCTTTGGTGCCCCGCTAAATAGGTCCACCTGCTGCAGCCCGACGGCAGGGGAGTCCCCGCCTCGGCTTGCCGCGGTGGCTCGAGGCTGGACGATTCCCGGGTCAGACCGGTGCCCCTGGCGACGGTAAATGGGCGGTCGTCCTCCCCAGCTCATCTTTCCCGCGGCTGCCGCGCCCACGTTGCTTCCAGGCAGGGGGACGACGACGGGGTGGGGGGGAGTGATGCTTCCGCAACTTGTTGAGCACTGCGCCTCACACTTGGGATCCAACCGCTCCGTCTTTTTGCTCCCCCAAATTTTCGGGGTGACGAGCCGAAGGGTCGATAAAGAAGAAAAAAAAAACACTCCCCTCTCAGGGGGCCAAGCACCTCCCGACTCTGCAGCACCGCCATCAGCCCCCCTCCAGAGTAACAGGTGTATATGGGATCCTCGCGTATCTGAGCCGCCGAACTGAAGGGATGCTTCTGCTTGCCTTCCGACGCGCATGTGGATAACGGCCGAGCGTGCGCCACAGGTGAGGCAGGAATCACGGCAAGGTTTTGTGGCTTGGCCCTTTTCTGTTTACGATTCAGCGCTGTAATGCGTGGCCGGATCCTGCAGTTGGCATGCACGGAGCGAGACTCCTTCTTCGCTATCCTCCCACCCCAGTGCTGCAGACACGCGTGCTTCTTTATCCCCCCCGAGAAAGACACCACCGCGCTACATGGCTTTCCTCTGTTGCTTTTTTTTTAAAGACGAGTCGTAGTTGCGACTAATGTTCCTCTTAAGCTACTCAGAACTTCAAGGAAGCTGACCGCATAAGGTCCCGGAACGATGCACTAGCCTGTGGATCTCACAGAAAGACACCAATGTACACCAATTTGGCCAGGTTAATACCCTGGACAAATTCGTTATCTTTAATGATGTTGGTGTCTCGTGTGAATTTTCGCTCCTCGTAATTACCACTCTTTTATCACGCATATGCCCGGAAGAGCGCCAATTGTGCCGTTATACACTGTTACTGTGAGGCCTTGGCCCAGCGCGCCGACGACGGTTTCTGGTGTACGTCGCATTCGAAGTCGTATCAGAAGTGTGCGGCGCAGTGATAGGTTGCAGCATACGTACGCGATTATAGTCGGATACAACTCAAGAATGAAGCGGCAGATGCCCCTCAGAGGAGCTCCTCCAGTTAATGGCGTTGACATGACGTCGTGTTTTATCCGGTTAATCAGAGGCCAATCCTCATGCCCCTGCTAGCTCCCTGCGATGTAACGCTATAGAAGTTGCAAGGACATTAACCACGACGTCATTAGGGTCGGTCGGCGCCACTGGATGGAGGGCTTCTTTGGGGGACAATTGCCGCTTCGTTATTGAAATAACGAAGTTAAGGTCCGGTACACCGACGGGCTACTTATCAGAGACTGGCTGAACTATTATGCATCGACAGGCTAAAATACTGCACACGTTGCCAGCGAAAATCAGCACGCTAAATTAAAAAAATTAAAAGCATGCATGGTACCTTCGGTAATCATCTAGTAAAATCAGCTTGGTGCTCCAACCATCGGGGCCAGTCTCAAAACCGTTTGTGAGGACCAAAAAAAATTGGGGGTGAACTGGCACAAAACTGCTGGTTTCTTTCTTGTTCATCATTCGAATCTGCATTATTTAGTCCAGTGGGTAGAAGGGTATCCACACAGGTGTAGATTTAAAGCAAGCGAGACAATCGTTCTCCCATTAAACGCTCGCTCGCTCGCTCGCTCACTCACTCACTCACTCACTCACTAGCTCACTCACTCACTCACTGACTCACTCACTCACTCACTAGCTCACTCACTCAATGACTGACTCACTCACTCACTGACTCACTCACTGACTCACTCACTCACTAGCTCACTCACTCACTCACTCACTGACTCACTAACTCACTCACTCACTCACTAGCTCACTCACTCACTCACTCACTCACTCACTCACTCACTGACTCACTCACTCACTCACTAGCTCACTCACTCACTCACTGACTCACTCACTCACTAGCTCACTCACTCATTCACTGACTCACTCACTCACTCATTCAGCCTTACAGCTAGATTGGGGAGGCAACTATAGCGTGTCCAGTTTTTTGTAGGCATATTTTAGTAACCAAATAGTAGTTTAAACTATGTTGACGAGATTGCAGGAACACCAACAGGTTTTTTCCAAACCAGACAAGTATTTCGTGTAACTAGGCTCATTCTCCGTGCACCGGTAATGGTTGTGTCTTCATCAAAAAATGGCGCAAACAAGTCGTCTCCACAGTTGAAAAGCGCATTTTACTGCGCTTGTTAGGAACATGTTGCAATGGAGAAAAATCGCATTTCAGCCACATTGTCTCACGAGGGGGATAACGGGAAAGCCGGCGTAAGGGCAGAACGACTGCCGGTGCCCGTATATGCAGACGACTGGCTCTAGTTTGCTAGGCGTAAATCTTCCCGACTTGTTTATTTTCAAAGCAAAGCCACTAACTAGATCCTTTTGTGTGTGATCGGTACATAAAAAGGCACAGCTATGAGGCGAGTGCGCCTCGACAGCCGAGCCGCTTGAAACAGCGAGTAATGAACTGTTTGCCTATTCTTCTCTGTATACGGGGTGTAGCAGACGGCAAGATATGCACAATCTTGCTCCACTTGGTGCGCTTGTTCGCGACACAAAGTTTTCTTGCGTTCAGGGATGAAGTTCAAGGATGAAGTAACAGGCATCGGCTGGACAAGTTCAAGCGTAAGCACATACACACAATGCTCAGACTAAAGTTATGCATCAAGTCGCAAGCGCGCAGTAATGTAAAACACTTTTAAAGCCCCCAAACGCAGTATATCGAGGCATAACCTCGTCCTACACCAACGCAAGCTCGGCTTGTCAGTGTTCACCCGGATATATTTCTCAAACTTGGATGTTCCCATGAATGTTAAAAAAAAAATGCGGCCGTAAGTCCAACAGTTCTTCCACTGTGAGTTTTATCCATGCTCTCTGCAACGGGCCTCTGTGCGAGCAGGAACATGCATCTTAGCATAGGGGTGCGCAAACTATATTACAGAAGGGACGACACAGGACAAGCGCCACAAGAAACATGCAGCAAAGTCTTACGACGCAGTTTAATTTAAACATTGCGCGTCAGATTGTGTGCTCAAATGAAAATTACAAATAATGTCACATTAAAGCAAGAAAAGCTTGGCAGCTGGATTTGGCATCTTGAATAAACAGCGCGAACAAAGACGAGCACAAAAGACAAGAAAGCGAACGATACGGCGCTGACTAACAACTGAGGGTTTATTGCTGATCACACAAGTATAAATACATAGATGTCGGCAATGAGGGAAACACAAAGTGCAAAAAAAAACAAAAACAAAACATAAATGTGACAACAGCAACATAAGCACGCTAGAAATCAGCAGAGATTATCAACCCCCAGGAGTGACAGCTCTTTTTGCTGAGAACAGAACTCTAATTTCGCCAAAGTAACCAACTAGGAAGGCTGCTCGCAGCGCCCCTGTTGTTGCGCTGTTCTTGAAAAGGTGACTGCGTGGGAGCACAATGAGTATTCGCTGACTGCCAGTAGCGCTTAGACTGCATAGGTTAGGCGTGTTCTTTTTTTTTTTTTCATCCCGTGAAAGGCAATGTATGTATGTATGTATGTATGTATGTATGTATGTATGTATGTATGTATGTATGTATGTATGTATGTATGTATGTATGTATGTATGTATGTATGTATGTATGTATGTATGTATGTATGTATGTATGCAGGCATGCATGCATGCATGCATGCATGTATGTATGTATGTATGTATGTATGTATGTATGTATGTATGTATGTATGTATGTATGTATGTATGTATGTATGTATGTATGTATGTATGTTACATTTCTGCTGGAACTTTATTTTCGAAAACGGTTTAATGGTATCGACACGTTATCCGAAACTGTAAGCTTGCAAGAGGAACGTTCCGGCGTTGTATTAGCCTCAGTGTGCAATGGCCCAAAAGCCATCGCCATGAGGAAATAATAGAGGACTACGACTGAAAAAGCGACCCCTAGTTCGTAAGAAAGCACAATAGCAACTTCATCTTCACCGAGAGGAAACGTTGGAAGCACTATCAGGGAATACATAACAAGCACAAACGAACAGAGACGTATTGGCCTTTTTTGGCTGGCGCAAGGTGGTACAGCCGCAGCGCACAATCTGACAGTGCCACCGCAGCTTGTTGGGTACCGGCCAGCTCAAATAAATGCTGCAGCGATCGATTGTGTTTACTTACCTCACTGGCGACAGGCGGAGAAATATCGCTCACAGCGGGCACATTTGGCCTCCCTCCAGAGACCTATACCCTTCTTGTTTCCGTTTGGTCACGGCTGTTTTCGGAGCGTTTGTCCGGGCGCTGCCGCGCTCGGTCCGCCGCCCTACCTAGCGCCACATCGAAACATGAGGAACTTGAAGCAGATCCCAAGAGACGTCTCATTGTCAACAGCGCATTCCCAAAACATGGTTTCTGTATATTGCGCGCTCTTCATTTCTGTGAGTTACTTTAGGCCGTTCGAAAGCGTTCTCTTTGGAAAGAGCGGTCCAGCCGTTCCCCTCGATCGACGGGGCACGGCTTTCATTCGGCAGTCCCCTCAGCATAACAAACGGCCGCGCCGAGGAAAAAAAGAAACGGCCAGAAAGAACAGGAAGATGGCAGCGCGCACGCACGAATGGGAAAAGCGACAATGAAAACATTGATAACAACAACGGCGGCAGCCGGCAGGAAGGAAAGAGAGGAAGAGGATGAACGATGCAAGCAGGGCGGAAAAAGAAAAGAAGCCAACGCGAAGCGGCCGCAGCAAAGCAAAAACGACGAGGGCGGATCATTGACAACTTTCCAATGCCTGGCGTTTTTCAAAGCGCGCGCGCACACACCAGGGCGCGCACCGGAGGCCGCCGCCGGAGCAGCAGTGCAAGCGGAGGAGAGCCGCACAAAAGGGCACGGAGAGGGCGAACGAGGAGCAACAAGAGGGCTGCCGGGGGGCGAAAGCGACCGCTTCCTTCAGCTGTCGCGGCTGAATAGCGCCAGTCAGAGGCGCGCCATTGTGTAGCAGCCCGGGCGGAGGAGGGCGGGCCGCGGCTGTCTCTCGGCCGCCGCGATCCGCGGCGACGGCAGCAAGCGCACAACAGGGCCTTCGACACCGCCAGGTAGCGCCTGGCAGCGGGGCGCGATCGCGAACGGCTGCTGCCGCTGCTTGCAGCTTTGATGGATGGCAGACTCGCCCCTCTCTCCGAGCGGCAACAAAGGGATCCTCGCCAGCTCCGTCGCGCTCACGCGGAATGCTTAGCGTGGGAAACCGGGCCGCTCCGCCTTGGCTTCAGATCGGGCCTCCGCGCGCAGTTGTGTGTCCGGCGCGGACGATATTTGACCAGCGCGCCCATCGAGCGGAGGGTTAATTTGCGCTAACTGGCTGATCCGCAGCCGATATCCAAGGGGCGCGCAAGGCTTCTGAACTGTTACTGACATATCTTCGCTTGTCCTCTCTCATAGCATAGACTTTCTTCACTGTGGAGACGCAGAAAATCACGATTATTTCTTCAGAGTACCTTTGCTGAGGCTGCGGCCGTTAGCAACTTAACGGACTGCCCTTGAGGGAGCACCCATGCCTGGAGGCTCTAGAATGTGAGAGCAGTGTAGCACTTTGCGCCTGAACATATTCTTTTACTTTCGGGGTCACAAGCACACGCACAATTAAACGAGCTTGATGGCACACTTATGAGTCGGATGACAGTGGTACAGTTTTAGGTACAGCGAAATCAATTATCTGAAGCTTATGTGTACCGCTACCAATCGTTGCTGTCGCTCCTCTGACTGCACAGCCTTGGGTTTTAACGAGGCAATGAGAATCGCAGAGCCCGGTGGTTATGCAGTCTATAATTGTACGTAGTTGCCGAAAGAATAATACTGGAATAATAGCCAAGGCTTAACTCGCTTCTAATTAAAAAAACAACAACAACAATACTAATGTTCTGTTTGTTGCAAAGCGCGCTCGCCAGCGGTGCGTGCTTGATGGCGCCGTGGGCTATGGTGTCTAGGGAGCTTCACTGTAAAAACCGTCTCAATCAACTGCCGTAAGATGTACACACAAAATAAACTCGGAAGGCAGTCATATATTGCAGCCGACGATTTGGATGAATATCGTTAAGACAAGGCCTCGTATATGCCCGCAATCAGGCAGCAATTGCTTGTTGACATCGTAACGCTTGGTGCGTATTTGGCAGAAGTATGGCGATTCATGGACGCAAAAAGATAGCACTGCTCACCTCGCCGGCGAATGAGTCACAATTCAGATCGAAAGGGAACGCTATCAAAGCCTCAAAATCAAATAATGAGATAACGTTAGCTGGAACTGTGGCAAATACGAACAGCACGACACGACGTGCACCGTTGGACACAACAGATAAGCCCCGTTGGCGTCTCTTACTTCAGAGCAATGGCGCCCTTGGGATAGCGCAGCCTTCCGACATTAATAGATTTAGTTATTCCTGCACAATCAGCTACGCAGTAGTTGTAGCGGTATATCTGAACCTACATAAAATTCGCGAAAGCGCGCATGATCAACAGCGCGCGTCAGGCAACCCTAGAGTGGCCAAAAACCGGCACTGCCCTAACGTTCCTTGAGCAATCTTCAGCTCTATCGTCTTTTTTACGCGCCATGTGAAAAGCACTCCCTGTACCATGCGCCGTTTAAACGTTTTTGAGCGCTCCTACAAACAGCAGTGAATTATAGCTTTCTAATGCCGTGAAAGAGGGAATATAACAAAGCATAGCGAAAGACAAGAACCGCGCATTGTTGCCCGTAAACTCTTGAAGCCTCTCATACCATTTCCAGCAGTTTGCTTGGTTAGCTCGGTGCTGTGAAGTTTTCCTGTGAAAGACGGAGTGCCAGTGTACACGTTCGCTGACGGAAGGGAAACGCTTTTTACCAAGATTCAGAAGTTGATATTGGCTGTCTAATGCCGTGCATCATAGGCACAGAAACAGAGAAGGCGCGCGAGCTCCTTCGATGGAGCGCCAGGAATTGGGGAGTGCAACCAACAGAAAGGAGGACGACTTGTTTGTTGTCGTTGCATTTTGTAGCGATGATGATAAAAACTGCACGCGTTTGGATCTTCTCAGCACCGTGGGGTGGCGGCAAGGAACGCCTTGCCGAAAATAAACTTCTCTTCGCAGCGGGGTAGCTGCAGTGCTCGACGCACGTTGAGCGCACGTACAGGTTTGTCGCGCCACCTGGTGAGTGTAAGTCGTAGCTCCCGCCGTTGTTTCGCGCGCCATCGCCTGTTGTCCCAGGGAAGCAGGCTGCTGGCAAAACTAACAAAAATATCAGGATTTTAATAAAGAATACTGCATTACACACATAATGCGGATGCTCATAGGCACAATTAAAGTGAATACGCTTCCTGTGTGTTTGTTACGTTCTCACTGCACGCCTTCGTGGATAACAGTGAAGGCATATTGTGGATATCTAAAAAATGTAACAGCGGCTATTGAGCGCTAAATCATTAAAAACCTACCAATTTAATGCTATAGACAAAAATTTTATCAAGAGTGGACCTCACTATTTTTTCTTGCTGATATCATTACTTCAGCTATAAGTCTCGGAGGCTGTGTAGTTAAACCTCAAACGCCTCGATCCGCGTGCCTGCGCCCAGTCTAGGCGCAAGAACTATTACTTTAGTGCGACAGATGGCAGCACGAGTCCCATTTTATGGTATGGTTTTTTCGGCGGGAGCATTCGCAAGGCAGAACGCCCTTTTATTTTCAAAGAGAAAGATGATCACAATTCCACTGGCTGATGGCGCCCACATTCTCAGTAATCAACATACTTAATGATCCATTTTAATTAAGACTTGCAAATGACAAGTCGCGAGCACCCGTTGGCATTTCGTATTTTTCGCATTAAGACTGCGTTTTTATGGAGGAAAAACGCTAAGGCGCCCGTGTGCTGTGCGATGTCAGTGCACGTTAAAGATCCCCAGGTGGTCGAAATTATTCCGGAGCCCTCCACTACGGCACCTCTCTCTTCCTTTCTTCTTTCACTCCCTCCTTTATCCCTTCCCTTACGGCGCGGTTCAGGTGTCCAAAGATATATGAGACAGATACTGCGCCATTTCCTTTCCCCCAAACCAATTATTATTATTATTAAGACCACCTGCTTTGAGACATCGCTGAAAGTAGTGAACTGACTGAACCTTCGTTTTCGCGTCTCATTTTTTTTTGCACTTATTCTCTTATTCCATTAATTATTCCCATCTGCTGACTTCGCGTTTCTTCACGTACCCTCAAACAGTTAAACATGATTATGTAGTAAGAGCTGGATATGAGCTATTATAGTTGCATTGTGGAGGTAATAGGCGTAGTTGGGCAGTTGCCGTCCGAAAACACATATTCTTTGGCCAATGGGAATGAAAAGACACTACGCTGGTTTACCGAAGCTGCTGCTCTTTCTTAAACGGCAGCACGTGCATTGTTCGAAGTTAACGATAGGATAGTTAATTGAGAATTACTGGGGTTCTCACTTGACCTCAAACGTGGACAAGCTGGTAAAAAAAAAAGGGACCTTGGATAGATTAAGATCGGTAGGGTGGATCCGGTACATTTTTTTCTCAGATACATCGGACGGATCCGAGCGCTATATTTTGAGCCAGTGGCTAAAGGTACGTCGGACAGGCCTGGCACATGTTTTCTCCGGGTACGTCGCGCATGTCCAATCAGTGTTTTTTTTTAAGTACGACGTACTTCACAAATTTTTTTCGTGTAATTTCGGTACCATGGGCACGAAGGTGTGTTTCCGTCCACTAGTGGTCGTAACAGCCATGGGAAATTCTAGATGACTAGCGATTGCAGAAGTGCGGGTTGCGAAACCCACTGTTTCGCCCAAGTCTACCCGCTGCCCGGAATGGGGTGAGTGGCGTTCGTGTACTTCGTTCGAGTGGGCCAGCAATGCAGCTGTTGGTGGTGCTACGCGCATGACAAACACCGTATATTTCAGTTGAATGGTTGTAGCGAGAGAACTGCAAAATTACTTCTGGCTATCTCCATGCAAACATGCCCAAGTGAAAATTTGCTGCTGGTTTTCTGCTGGGAACCTACTGGTTGCAGTAGTACTGGTTTATTAGCACATTCCCAGCAGCTACTGCAACCAGCATCTGATGGAACCAGCAGCTGATGGAACCAGCTGGTAGGTGCTGGGGCCATTAGCTTCCATACAGCACCGAAACATTACATTTAATTCTGTGAAGATAAATCATTCATGCAATATATCCTTTAATTTTCGAAATTTTCTGAAACTTTAAAACAAATAGTAATTTCCTAAACGTTAAGCATGCACAAAAAGAAAGAGCAAAAAACGCTCGAAACCAACGGTAACTGGCAAACTCGCCCTGCAGGGCCATGCAAATCTACCCATAGTAGGAATTAACGCAAGTACAGCTTTAAACCCCACTTGAAAAGCAGCTATAGGAACAGCCCTATAATATACATACAGCTTCCAAGTGTAACTCGTACTCACATTCTGATACCATATGGCCTGCCTCATGCTTATATACCCCTCAAGATGGGTCTCCCACAGGTGTTAGTGGGGAATGGTTAATAAACACAGCTCTCTCATTAAATTTTGATACTATTTATTCAATTTTTAGCGCTCACAGTTTAATAGATTTAGCTGCAAAATTCTGTTAGCTGAAGGATATTGCTACCATGGAAACAAAGGAAAAAGGCCTCTGAAAAGAACAGCAAAAAGTCCTGATGCTGGAATTAGTGAAACCAACAGAAAACCAGTAAGCACCTTGCTGGAACCAGTACAACCAGCAGTAAACCAGTAAGCACCTTGCTGGAACCAGTACAACCAGCAGTAAACCATACAAACACCCTGCTGGAACCAGTACAACCAGCAGTAAACCAGTAAGCACCCTGCTGGAACCAGTACAACCAGCAGAAAACCATACAAACACCCTGCTGGAACCAGTACAACCAGCAGAAAACCAGTAAGCACCTTGCTGGAACCAGTACAACCAGCAGTAAACCAGCAAGCACCCTGCTAGAACCAGTACAACCAGCAGAAAACCATTACAAACACCTTGCTGGAACCAGTACAACCAGCAGAAAACCAGTAAGCACCCTGCTGGAACCAGTACAACCAGCAGGAAACTTGCTGGTTCCAGCCGAACCAGTACAAACCAGTAGGTTCCCATCAACAAATTTTCACCTGGGTGAGGCGCCTACGTTATTTTCGGCTATGTGCCGAAGTCCGCTTTATGGACGTTGAGGATTTCCTTGCGACGAGACGTGTTCTCCAGTCGGAGCTGAGTGTGTTTCGCACCTTTGCTGTCGTGTGGTGACGGCTGAGCGGAGCTCGTTCGGTTCGCGCTAGCCTCAAACCCGCGGGGGTTTAAACTCCATTTACGCGAACTTTCGCGAAACGACAAAGCTGCGGCCTGGGCGCTGGCTAGTCTTCCACAAACAACGTCGGTGTTTGCACGGAAGCGAATCGTTCACACTTGCGGATTTCTAGTTGGTCTCTTGCACACTGCGGTAGAGTAGCGCGTCTTCGCCTCGGCAGGCTAGCCGACTTGGTCATCGACGATGTACCAGCGTGGTCCTCGAATATATTCCACATATGCCTCTTAATGCGACAACATTAAACGTCCCGTTCTCGACTAAAGCTGGCGTCAACCCGTCCGTGTTTCGAAAAAGCGTCACTGGCCACTTTGGGTCGTGACGTAATCGTAAACACTTCCACCGAAAAGAAAAGGGTCGAGGGGGAACAGAGCCGCTGCCCCTTGGGTCGCGAGCCGGGCGCGCTAACTCTGCACCACTGAGGAGCGTTCGCTCAGCACGTTACTTTAGAGGCTTTGTGCGGCCACCTAATACCGCAGAGTAGGCAACAAACACCTAGTTAATTGGCGTCACCAATTGTTGTCACGAATTAAAATTAAACACAGCATATGCTTATTGAACAACCGGGAGCATTAGCAACATGCGTGACGTGTCATGGTATCGCATTGCATTTTTAAGGATAGGCTAAGCATCGTCCAAGTGTCGCAATGGCTGCGAGGCAGAATCTAAAAATTTTAATTATGAATATCCTGTTTGCTCTGTTTGCTGTTAAAGGCTTAGAGGCTAGTATAACGTTTCCTACGGATTACCGCGTATTACGGGTGTTCTACACGGCAAGGTACGTGTTGTGCCGGGCAGGGGCGCTGTATCCCCAGTACGTATCCCTGCGCTTCAAAGGTAGGTGCAGAATCGCAGGCGGCGGCGCAAATAATTGAGATAGCTTGCTTAGATTATGAGCAGGTGACCGATTACGGAACTGTGTATTATAGCCCCGAGCGAATGTGCTTAGCTCTGCAGGCGTACATCGCGTCGCCTGCCGCCGTAGCTTGCATGCAACTTAGTGCGAGTTCGAGCGGTGCTGGCCGCGTGCAACCGGTCATGAAGACGCCGATCTGTGTCATTTGTGACAGGACAAGGAGCGGTAATATAGCGTGTAATTTGCGTAGGCTTTATGGGGAAGAGCGTGCATATATGCACGCTCTAATATAAGCATATATGCGTGTCATGCTAAGCAAACAGCGTGACGGGCAGAATTTGGACGTGACTATAACCATGGGCTTACAGCGAAGTCAACCGTATACCTTCAATCAGAATCGGCTGGATACGTCAGTCGTATCTTCAGGCGCTTAAAAAAAAGTTATTGCGTCGTAATTCTCACTCAATAGATATGGGGAAGCGGACACTACCTTCGATTCTCTGGGCTGATCTGGCACCCTATTTGTTGCGTCTGCTTCTTGCTTCGGTTGGCTCTTGCTGGTATTATTTGGCATGCTTCTGGAAATTGGCATGTGATATGGCAGCTGCCACGATTGTGGGCTGTCAGGGTGATTTATGTCCGGTCGCATGCGCATTGCTGTGCTCATATTTGCCCTGTTTTCGTAGCATCTATCTTTTAATTCCAATATTAGGAGTGGAGTAAGAACTCATCAACATCCCTTATTGAGCCACGGAGGACTCTTTACACAGTAATACATAAGGCGGAATGATCGCAACAAAGACAGAAAACTTGACCAGAGATGATATGATTCGAAGCAGATTTAAAATAGGCGTCAAAATTACGAGCAAACAATCAGCGGAACAGAATAAAATGTGAATTGGTCAAGTACGGTAATACTACGAATGTAAAGGGACATGCAAATATAGTCTGTTCTTCGAATTCACATAGTAACAGCTCTTTGAATCTGGCAGGGCTACTCTCAACGGATACTTGTTCCGATAACTCATTCTGTTCCTTAAATGGGGCAGCTAAAAAGGATATATTAGAAACACTAAAGCAGGAGTTGCATATAACAATTACATTGAATAAACGACAAGAAATGCGTGCTGGTGAGAGAAGTAAGTGACTGGCGCAGATCAGGGAGGTTGGAGGACTTGAAGCTGGGTTTGTTAGTACATAGCCTTTTGCAGGACCTTTTCCAGCGAAACGGGGTGACACAGAGAGAAGACACACACACAGGACAGCGCTGTGTCCCGTGTCTTCTCTCTCTTTGTCGCCCTGTTTCGCTGGAAAAGGTCCTGCAAAAACTGTAGAAAACCAGGAAGAAACCTGTAGATATACAGGGGAAGGCCATAGGGAAGGCGCCAGATAACGAACAGATGACGCTGGAAGCGTGGAAAATTTTTGTGTAACTAATCCCTGTGCGCATTCCTTCTAACACCTATAATCCTATCAGAATCTCTCATTATGAGGAATGTTCTCTTTCACCGTACGAACTGACGTTTGAGAGCCAAAGAACGCACCACTCCACGTTGGTTCACGGTAAGTCACTCATGACGCCGCGGTGCGCACAGAAAAGTGCTCGGAAAGCAACCTGCATAGCCTATGTGTTACAGGCAAAACTGCGCTAGGAGTTTTCACAGTGAGGAATTATGTACCATTGCTCACAAGATGACACCTCTGACATTTTCTAACACATTGGCAGTCATAGTCTTCATATACACGCCACATCTACTTTCGATTACTGCGTCATTAAATACTTTCCTTTTTAATGCGATATCATTTAGGCTGTCATCATCATAATAATAATAGTTGGTTTTTTGGGGAAAGGAAATGGCGCAGTATCTGTCTCATATATCGTTGGACACCTGAACCGCGCCGTTAGGGAAGGGATAAGGGAGGGAGTGAAAGAAGAAAGGAAGAATGAGGTGCCGTAGTGGAGGGCTCCGGAATAATTTCGACCACCTGGGGATCTTTAACGTGCACTGACATCGCACAGCACACGGGCGCCTTAGCGTTTTTCCTCCATAAAAACGCAGCCGCCGCGGTCGGGTTCGAACCCGGGAACTCCGGATCAGTAGTCGAGCGCCCTAACCACTGAGCCACCGCGGCGGGTGGCTGTCATCACGCAGTTTCCGGTTTCTTCATAACGATATTACCTGATCGGTCAGTTGGTGCAACTGACCGATCATAGAGCACCACTAAATTTTGTTCGAGAGAGGTCACGTGACCTTGCAACATCATCACAGCCTATAGCCACCATGGCACGTGGCAACCCACCAGGTTGTAGGCTACCCGTCCCCCGTGAGACGTGGCGATGAAATTATTTCAAATAAACTCAAAGCAATTGCCACCTGCCCACGATGGCGCTGCGCATGAGCCGTACGGCAGCTCAGGAAGATCAGCCTGGGTATAGTGTATTCTAGTTCACTATAAGCCTGGGTCTCACAAGCCACACCGGTGGCTGTGTTTGAAACAGCCGCCTGCCGAGGTACTGGCGCAGCTCATAACCGCTGCACCACTACGCCTGTAGCGGTATGAAGACTCCCCGCGATCCATGAACGCGAATAGGGTCGTGACGTCATCAATGCCACGTGACCAACAGTGGACCAATTGTAGGAGGAAAACTTTTATTAAATATAGTGTGCTTGTCTTCCTGAGTGGAGCCCTGGACTGAAGGCTCCATGTGCCGCCGCGACCCTGCAGGCCCGCCAGAGCACCTGTCGCTGGTCTTGCAATCCCGCGCTGGTCAGAGCGGTCTCAAGAAGAAGAGCGCTCAGTCCGTGACCCAGCTATCTTCTCGGCACGCTCAATGAGCCGGTGCTGGTCGGTCGGTTTCGGTTTTTGAGGAAAGGAAATGGCGCAGTAACTGTATCACATCTCGGTGGACATCCGAGCCGCGCCGTAAGGGTAGGGATTAAGGAGGGAGTGAGAGAAGAAAGATAGAAAGAAGTGCTGTAGTGGAGGTCTCCGGAATAATTTCGGCCATCTGGGGATCTTCAATGTACCCTGAAAATGCCTAAGAGGGCATCTTCCCAAGAAGAAGGGGTGGAAGGAGTTATGGGTGGTACGCCGCCAGGTGGTGTTGTGCAGGCCTAAAAGTACAAGTATCTTGGGGTGTGGATAAATAACAGTGTTGAGTATCTGACAGAGCATGAAAAATATGTAATGAATAAAGCTAGTAGGAATGCAGCTGTCATGAAAAATAGGGCACTGTGGAATTACAATAGGTATGAGGTGGTAAGAGGGATCTGGAAAGGGGTGATGGTCCCTAGCCTGACCTTCGGGAATGCGGTCCTGTGTATGAGGCCAGATGTTCAAGCAAGGCTGGAAATTAGGCAACGGGGAGTAGGGAGGTTAGCTTTGGGAGCACATGGCAATACACCAAATCAGGGGGTACAGGGTGATATGGGATGGGCGTCTTTCGAGAGCAGAGAGGCTAGCAGTAAGATAGCATTTGAGGAACGATTGAGAAGGATGGAGGAAAAGCGGTGGGCTAGGAAAGTTTTCAGATACCTGTATATAAAGAATGTTGACACGAAATGGAGAAAGCGAACTAGAAAATTGACAAGCAAATATCTGGACAGCAGTAAGGGGGCAAATCAGCAATTATCGGTTAAGAAAAAGGTTAAAGGAACAGAGAGAGCTTTGTGGAAAACAGGGATGCTGACGAAATCGGCACTAGAAACATACCGGACCTTTAAACAGGAAATTGTCAAAGAAAATATCTATGATAATTGTAGGGGAAGTTCTTTGTTGTTTGAGGCCAGGACTGGAGTTTTGCGGACTAAGAAGTATAGAGTCAGGTACCAGGAGATAGACACTTTGTGCATTGCGTGCGGAGAGGAGGAGGAAACGGCTGAACACTTGATACTTTTCTGTAAAGGGCTTCACCCTACAGTGGAAGGCAGCGGGGCTGACTTACCCAAGGCATTGGGGTTTAGGGATAGTGAAGGGAAAGTGGATTTTAAGAGGTTAGAAGTAACCAAGCGAAGGTTATCTGATTGGTGGCTAAAAGCAAGACAGGAGTAAAATTTCACAAGACATGGCTAGGTGGCTTGAGCCACCGCCCGATGTAAAGGGTTCAGCCGTATCCATCCATCCATCCATCCATCCAATCATGCAGTGTAGGTCGGTGTCCTTGGCAGCTCAAGCTTTAGTCCAGGTATACAGTCGGCGCAGAACGGTCCGGCCTATTCTCGTGTATCAAAGGCGAGTGAGCTGGCTGGTCCTTTGGGCTTCCACCAGCTCTTCTGCCGTGTTGTGCAGGCAGAGCTTTAGCAGGCGGTGTGTCGAGGTGTGCGGGGGCAGTCCGAGGGCCCTCTTGACCGCCGATCGCAGGAGGACATTCACGCGACTCAGCTCGCTTCGACCGAGTCTTTGATAAGGTGCGTGAAACGTCACACGGCTCATTAGCAACGCCTGCACGATTCGCATGGTGTCACTTTCCTTGAGCTCCCCGCGTCTGTTGGAGATGCGGAGGATCAAGCGTGCCACCTGCGCAAATTGCTTCTGGAGCAGCTGTATACAGTGTACATCGCTCGGCCGATAGATTTTATGTAGAGGCCTAGCACCCGCAGTCTGTCTATACTTAAGGGGTGGAAGTGAGGCATCAAGTTGAGCTAGTTGGTTCTTGAGTTCAGTCATTTTGAAACTGCGCGAAGAAGACGGGACGACAAGACGAGGCACACAGGCTGTACTTTATGGGATCCTCGTTTGGTCGTCCCGTATCCTCCTCGCAGTTTTAAAATGGATGGAAGTGCCTTCGAGGTGGAGGTCGAAATCGGGGTCGACTACCTTAGGTACTCGCGCGTGTGGATAACGAGCAGTTCCGACTTCTCAAGTGCGCACGTAAGCCCGCTCTCAGTCGTATAGTTTTGCGTCACCTCTCTGGCTTCTTGAAGGCTATCTTGGATGTGGCCGTCCGAGCCTCTCGTCATCCCTATCGTGATGTCGCCGGCTTAAAGGGCGTTACGCACATAAGGAATTCTAGAAAGCAGCGGGGAAAGGGCAGCCATCTCCACTTTGAACAACATGGGCGACATCGATGTGGGGTGCCCAGAGCTGTGAGGCGGATCGGTTCGGAGCGCACGTCACCGATGCCCAGAGTAGCGGTTCGATCTGAGAGGAAGGCGCTCACGTAGTCGTAAGTGTGCTGGCCACAGTGTGACCTTGCTGGGCCCGCCAAGATGGCATCGTGCGGCTCGTTGTCGAGGGCCCCCTTCAGGTTTAAGGCCAGCACAGCAGGGGCCTGAGTTCTACCACCAAGTTTAAAATTTGAGGACCCCAAGAAGTAGGCCCACCCCAAAAATGAATTAAGGTGGATAAGCGAGGATTAGTTGGCGGAGTTAAGGTGGAAGCACTGAGATCAGTTATCAAGCGAAATTGGTGAACCATTCCATATTGCAAAATTGGGAGATCAGTGGGTTAGCAAGCCTTCTGTTGCGCTGCATGAAAAGGAATTCACGTGTCTTTGCCGACATAATATCACTTCAGGGTTGGGTTAAGCCTATGTATCTCTACTTCTTGTTTTTTGTGACGCCTGGGTTTGCGCAGTGAGGGTTCTCATTTCTTCGATGCCTTTCTTCTAAATAAAAATTCAGTTGCGAGTCAGCGCTCGTCGTTTGGTGTCTACCTGTGTCTGTGTTTTAGCGCGAAATGGTTAGTATTCCCATGTCGAAAAAAAAAAGAGTCCTGCGTCGGCGTTGGTGATCGTTTGAAACTGGCCGCTACGGCCACCTATAGGTGGGCCACCTAGGTCACGTGACCTTGTGGCGTCATCACAGCCTGCCCACCGGATAGTGAGCAAACTGATCACCACGGCAGGTGGTAGTAACATGAATGACTGGTCGCTAGAGATTGCTCGCGAAGAGAAACCTGGGTAGCACAAGCCCCACTGGTGGCAGCACCAGTCAAAGCAGAACAGTGGTGCATCGCTTAACCTCTACACCCCTGTGCCAGGAGTGGTATGAGGACTTTCAGGAATCTATGAGTGCAAAGTCAACAATGACCCAATCCACATTTATTGACTTTAACCCATTAACGCTATCAGGGGGTGAAACTTCCTATACCTCCCAGCGGCCACGAATTACAGACGGTAGCGCCAATTCCTCCTTCAGCTACGTTCATAGCGTTTGGTGTACGAGTTATCTCCATGACAACGGACGACCCCAACAGTACGCGGGCCCGTGGGGTGTTCGCGTGGCATCTGCTTCACGTGCGGACTGGTCCAAAATTGGGCCCGCTAGGGGAGGTGGGCGGATGTATCGTCTCCCGCCTGCTGCACGCGGACGCGCGCTTTCTTGGGTTTTCGTACTCCCTTTCTTGACTGCTGTGGCATGTTAAAATTGGTTTCTCTGCTGGTCAACAATGATAACCGCAGCGCTGGACCAATGTATGGGGAACAGAGAACATTTTTCATGGCTTTATTGACACATATATCCTTCCCGTTACTTCAGTTGAGAAGAAATATTTCTCAAAATACCCTACACGTATGCGTTACAACATTGCATACAATGTAGATAATGTGTGTAGACGCATAAAAGGTGTTAGGGTTATCTCAAACGGCGCAGCTAACGTTTTTAAGTACATCATTCCGTGCATCATTCACGCAATACATGTGCGATCATTCTGTGCGTACTGAGTTCACGCAATACAGAAGGATCGGTCTGTGCACAGTGAGTGCACGCAATTTAACGCATGCATAATGTACCTTACAATCATAGAAAATTGCAAAAAATTGTTGAGTATTTACGTAAGCGCGTGAAAGCAAACCCCTATCACGCAACTGCCTCCACTTTCCATGCTGATATATGCGACAGCAACAAAATTCAGTTAGCATGCAGTTGCATAATCGGTTCCCACGATGTGCCTGCTCTTCTGCGGGCCAAACCGGATGACTGCTTCGTCAACAGCAGTGACTAAATCATAGTTCATGATCCACAGCGCGAAATGGCGATGGCTCCCGAGAAAGCGGGCGCAGGTAGCGGTTCCCGTCGTATACGGGTGCGGGGCTCACTGAACTATTCGCAATTTCGAAGGTCACGAGCACGAAACCAAACACCACCTTAGCTGCCGCTGCACCGACACCACTCACACGACATCACTCAATTGAGGGTATGTGACCGGCACCGCAAAGCAGGCGACAGCACGCGCGACAGGCGGAGTTCGCGAGTCACACGCGTGGCGATTGCAACGGCCGCGCGGGTCAGAAATTTAAAAGGGGTAGAGAGAGCGAGAGACCGTTTCTCTTTTCAGAACATCCTTGAAATTAGATAATGTTCTTTACTACAGTTACCTTCATAACGCTATTGGGTGCGCAGTTACGGCTGCAGCGGAGGTTCCGCCAATTAGCCGGGAGGGAAGTTGCTCGCGCTTTCCTCCCCCTGACGATATCGCGTCATACCCTTAAGCCGAAACCCCTCCAACTTTTTCGCGCTGTTCACCACTCAAGCATGTCAACGGAAGGTACTCGAACATTCTAGAAGTTGATGGCTCATGCATACCATATAAGGGCAATGAAACCGGTTCCAACCGGAGTTTTGGAGGGAAAATCGCAAGGACATTATGCCCTCATTGTAGAAATTATAGCAGGCAACCTAAATGCTATCACTATTTCTTCTTTAAGAATTCGGTTAAGAAGGCTCCCAAGTTTTTTTTTTTTGTAGCGGTTAAAGGTTTTTACTCACGAAAAACGCAATTTTTTCAAAGCCTTTTTGTTTGTGCATAATACGTGAGCAATTACTACTCAGCAGGTGTAAAATAACCATGCCTGAGCACGGCGATCACTTATACACAGTTCTACTTTGTCTGATCCTTGTGAAACAGTGAATGCTTGGCTTTTCTAGGCAGCCAAGCTTCAGAATGGCTGTTGTCTGAAAGAAAAAAAAAACAAACTCCTAAACCTTGATAACTAAATATTTATTTCCTGACGCGTTGCAGTGTCTAGCAAGCGTCGATAAATTGAGTCACGTTCAATTCATTCTTGTTTTTGCGCTCAAGAAAACACAGCCAGCGACGTAGGCTCTGGGTAAGCCGCAGAAAAGGTTCGCAGAATACTTCAAACAGGACCAGCATAATGGGGGTGTGGGTGGGCTGTGCACAGGCTTTGAAGGAATCTGATGAGCACAGGCCTGTTACTCGCAGAGGTACTTCAGATGGGGATGATGGCGTCGACATAAAAGGAAGGGTGTGAATGAACGCGAGAGGTATTAAAGAAGCAGCGGAGACTTCTGTACTTGAAACAAATCTCGAAGTTTGTGCCTCAGTGCAGAATGACCTGAATACTCAGCGGGGCCGTGACAGTTAAAGCGCCACTGCAGCTGCAAGGCCCCGTACCATGATTCCACCCGAGGCCCACGTTGGACGTTTTCATGTATTCAGCATGCCGGGTACGAAGAGTAATGGGTTCGGCGATCACATAGCGGTCATGATCGCCCTAAAATCCGATTCCACGCAGGTTTCAGGTGGTAATTAGAATTAAAGTGGACCTTTCTTGAGGCGGAACTCTGTCCCGGACACACTGATTGGTAAAATGTGTGGAACGACCCTGAATATATTTCCGTGCAGTTGTATACGAAACGCTGTTCCTCCCAGGGGCGGCTTAATGAATAACACCTAAAGGGGGCACTTGGGGCGGTCCCACATTGACCGTACTTTTTTAAACTTTATTCGCGGAGGAAAGGCTCGCTCTGGCACGTGGTGGGAAATTTGAGGGGTGGGGGGGGGGGGGGGTGGGGGGCTAAATAAAGTATGCCCGATGCCCCATTAATCCGAAATATGGGATAGATTGGACATGTTTCCTTCTGCGCACACCTGGAGCCACGTTTCACCTAATTCCGAACGACGTTGATACAGAAACGCGTTTCATGGGCCTGAGAAGGATGTTTGGATGGCTTAGTATCGACTGAATTAAAGGTTTCATTGTCAGTGTCATTGCTTCGGGCATTCATCAGCAGAAAAGTCCCTTGCATGAATCGCCGTTTTTCATACCTGACAACGTTGAAGCCAGCATAATGTTGGCAGTCCCAGTCTTCAAACCCGGGCTATATCTTCAGACGCGAAACTGTCGTGTTTACATGACCGCTTACAACTTGGCCGAGAAGACAGCTCCAACGGAAATGCAAACCCTATGCTGGGTGTTCTTTCATTGTGCGCTGCTGACATCCGCTGGGGGCAGCGGTTTTAAGCCCAGGTGTTTTCCCGCTGCTCTCGACCACGTGACAAAGGTCTTTGAGCACACTACAACGCTCCGATTAACGTGTTTCGTTCCTGATGTTGTCGAATACACCAGTTCTGTTTAGTAAAGGCCTGGTTTATAGGTCAGTCTCGCTGTTATTCAAACGAATGGCATCGAAATGTATTTGGTGGTCATTTATTCATTCAATATTGCCGGCCGCCTTCTGGCAGCCAAGGTGGGAGTGGTTACATGCGTATCCAGGCGTTTGGTATGTTTTATCTTCGTTTTACAATAAAGATAAAAACAACGAAGACAGCCAATACCAGGCACACAAGAGCCCCTGCAGGACAAATGCGCTTTTGAAGAAAGGCTATATTCATATCGAAAAACAGTAAGAAAGAATACCAAATAACAAAAACTACAAGAATGAAACGAAGAAAAATTGCGCTGAACTCATTCGCAACAATTGAGAGCAGTTAAAAAGGATTAAGGTGACAATATGTTGGCCACATCGGAAAGTAACTCGTTCCAGTCGGCTGCCGTTCTGCCTGTGCGCATTTGCTCTGCACTGGGGAATCACAACTTTCTTTTAATTTCGCAAAGATCTGTTAATGTATCGAGTTTGCGTCAAGTGTTTGTGTGCAATTTTTGGGATGACGTGCCCTTGCGCGATGTTCAGTGTGCCGTCGATTTCATCACAAGGGTCTTTGTGGTTTATGGTTTATGGGGGTTTAACGTCCCAATGCCACTCAGGCTATGAGAGACGCCGTAGTGAAGGGCTCCAGAGATTTCGACCACCCGGGGTTCTTTTACGTGCACTGACATCGAACAGCACACAGGCCTCTAGAATTTCGCCTCCATCGAAATCCGGCCGCTGCGGCCGGGATCGAACCCGCGTCTTTCGGGCCAGCAGCCGAGCGCCGTAACCACTCAGCCATCGCGGCGGCTGCAAGGGTCTTTGTATTAATTCCTTGAGATTCACTCTTTCGAAGACAGCCTTTTGGAGGGCGAGGTGTCCATTACATTGGACACCTTGCGCATATCGTTCGGCTAATGAATAAGAGTAGAGACTATGCACGGAAAGTACTTTGAATTGCATAAACAGGCTTCTACTTCTAGAATCTACGTCATACGATAAGACGTGCAGCTTTTTTTTGTAGCATGTGAATGTGGTGTGAATTTGTAAACATGTTTCCACCATGAAAGATGAGCTTGGGGCTAGGTACACACACCAGTAAGAACATATGAGTAAACCCTTGGCTGCCATTCATCGTGGCAGCGCAGACGTGTTCGTTGTCTTCGTGCGGCGGAACGTCGAGTAGGATATCATTTGGGAAGCCTACCAGGAGCCGTTTTGTTTTGCGTTCTTGGTCGCAGTGATTGACGGATGATAATTCAACAGGATTTGACTACGACAAGAGAGTGCAATAATCACGCGCAAAGTGCCATTAAGTCCTCTGGGTTCGAGCGCAAGCCTATAGAGCGCTGCAATGGAATTTCGCTCATGTTCGAATGCTCCTGTAGCCGTATAGTGTACCTAACAAATGAAACGCGAACATGAAACTGGAGTGCCAACACAAAAACACGAACATATTATCCCCGAGAGATGAAATGCACGTGAGGGTGAATGACACTTCTGAAATAGAATCTTCGCGTCTTCGCAGTGAAAATAGTTTCCCCCGGAAAAGATCTCATTTCGAGTTTCACGTTTCAATTGTCTTGTTCGCGTTTAATTTGTTGAGTATATAGTATATATATACGTGCAATGACGGCGAGGCCGCGCTGCCAAAACGCACGTGGATTCGCTCAGCGTCGCCATGATCCCGCAGTAATAGGCGTTGCCTCGAACGCTTAGGAACTTTTGTGCTTCCTCGGTGGGTAATTCCGCGCATGCACAAAAACGCATCGCGGAGCGTGGGGTGCGTAGCCGCTCTCACGTATGCGTGTATATATAACATATTTCGTGTATATGCTCGCTATTTGACGTGCATAGCGGCCCAAAGATAAATAAATAAACAAAAACAAACGATGTCGACCAACATTTGCTTTCTTGCCGAGGAATGTGGCACGTTCCGTCACTAGTGGTATGCTTGCGCAGCTTGCAGCAACCCATTGCGGGCATTCCTTTGCTCGCAACGCTCGAAAGATCGTGGCAGCGTGCGTGCGTGCGTGTGCGTGCGCTGCTAGCCACTTGATCCGGGGCGCAGCTGCGCGGTTCACTTGGCGCACCATTGAAGGCCCTCCCCCGCTCCCCCTGACGCGTTCTTGCACGGCGGCCCTCCCTGGGTCGCTTCCCAGGGCCAATAAATGCGCCAGCTGCTGCTGCTGCTGCCGCTGCTTGGCATGCCGCCGAAAAATCCTCGAGAGTGGAAAAAAAAGAGGGGGAAAATATGAGCGATACGCGCGTGGGGCGTGATATAAGCAAGGCACGTGTCCGGCCTCCTTCGGTGGTGGCCACGTCTTGATGGTGCTGGGACTTGGGGCGAGAGCAGCGCCGCTCTTGATTCAGCTGAGAACGGAGGGAAATGCGCCAGGCTGTATGTGCTGCTTTATGCGCACGCATGGCTGAACCAGTCCTTGCTTGCGCCGAGGCGCTCTCTTGAGGCTGCGGGCACACGTAAGAGGAATTTCCCGTCCGTAATTATAACGCAGTTTAACAAATTCTAGGGCTTTCGATTAGATTAAACGGCGAGTTTAAAGATGGCGGAAAAGAGCATCTTTGTTTCTTAGCGAAAGGAAAAAAAGAAATGAAAACACTTTACGAGAAATTCAGGGCAGTGTTCTAGTTGGCTTGTTTTGCACCATAAGGCGCATGGCAAGGAACTAACAGCTGCTAGCGTTTGACCACTCGTCTATGGTGCGATTCCCTCTTATACACGTTACAGGAAACATTTGTAAGCGATTGCAATTAAAATTACCTCATTCGAAATGCAACCGATTTCAATGGTTAATTGGCGCCCACGAAAAGTAACTGAGCTATTATAGAAAAGCAGTCGAGTACTGATACGTTACTTTTCATCCTTCTTTTAATACAATGACACTAATATCTATGGACGAGAATGAGCAGGTGCGGTTTATTTGATGCACAGTTTGTTGCAGTGCATGCGCTTCTTATTTCACCTGCGGCTGTTTTTCAAATTTTTATTCCGCATTTTTTTGCACGTTTTCTTGCCAACGCATGAGTAGCAGCACTGAACGATATCTCGATGTACGCGCCGCAAGGAACTCCGTTGGTTCAACATACGAGCTTCCCTACCTCGAAGTTACGCAAAGCTCGGGGCTGCGCTGTCGTTCTTGGTCTCAGAGGGCAAACTCAAGGTCACTAAACTTGACATTCGTTGTGCCTTCATGGTGAAGCGTGGAAAACGAGCCTAGTCAAATGCAGGCCGCTTGGGCCTGCATGTGCGAGCATCGTCCCGCGCCCGGCTTGTCCGCGGACCGACCGTTGTCGCTCTAACGTGAGGGAATTCCGTGTTACACCAGCGTTTGCCACCGAGTTCAGGTACTCGCAATGACCACTAGTGACAACTTGTTTTATGAATGACAGTGCAAGAAATTTACTAATAGTCATCAATTCATTAAAGAATTCGAAGAAAATGTAACTTATTACAAGTAAACAGCTCAGCTAGTTTATTGGGGCTTAACGTCCCAAAGCGAACCAGGCGATGAGGGACGCCATTGTGAAGGACTCCGGAAATTTCGTCCACCTGCGGTTCTCTAACGTGCGCTGACATCGCACAGTACACGGGCCTCTAGAATTTCGCCTCTGTCGAAATTCGACCGCCGCGGCCGGGATCAGCAGCCGAGCGCCATAACCGCTGAGTCACCGTGGCGGCTATTACAAGTAATCGGTTACTTGTAACGCGTTACGTAAAAGTATGGCGCGGCGTAAACGTACATGTGCATGCATTGGCTTATAGCTCATCAGCGTGAGACTGGGCAAGCGTGTTGTGAAAATGCCAATTTTGGACAATTTTCCCGTTTTTTTTTTGAGACAAACATGAGATTATATACTGAGGTGCCGAGTTCCTGTTATACTTGAAGCCGTTGCAAAAAAAGATTTAAGCTGTAGCTTCTTCAAAACTCGTGATGTTTTCCCCCCAAAAAAGGGCTCTCAATTTTTGTTGTTTCTGTAGACCCTCATTTTTTAAACCTTTGAATGGTTTTGGAATAAGCTTTAGGTGAGGCATCGAGACCTCTCTGCCTTTGATGTGCGCGGGAGATCACGTGGAACCTAAATCGTGTGGCAAAACCCTGTGCGGTATCTGTACGGTTATTTATACAAAAAAAAACTTTTCCAACTGAAGCGACATGAGCCGCAAGGCTGAGCGCCGCTATAGCAGCTGTGCCAAATTCTTGATAACGATCATGACGAAATGGCACGAGGCCAAAAACGGATGAAATGGCGCCAGTTTGGTGCAGAGGAGAGGGTAACATGTGAGCGCTCCCTCTTACGCCGTGCGAAAGACAGCCCCAAAAGCATTCCGGTTATAGCCTGAAGTCCTGCACGAAAAGCATAAAATCACATACAGTCGTTCGCCGCAACTCCTGCCACCAGGAAATGTCCACACACAGTGCGTCTTTGTGAATTGTGCGATGAGCAAATAGAGATTCTATGTTCTGATAATCCCGATGAACGAAAACGAAATCACGATGCAAAACAAGCCCACGAAAGAGGATTTGTATAATTTAGACGAGCGGTTCTCGCTTCAAATGTAGCCGCATGTTCCCTGCCGCGAATATGGTAGCCTAGGGTCTAGGGGCAACTCTGCGTGCTTCTAACCGCTTTCTGTCCGGTGTGCGCTCTTGGGTCGAACTTTAATGTTGGTTGCTTGCTTCTTGCAGATGGCCCCTAAGTAGAGAACTAAGTCGTGTAACGTATTAGCTGTTCTGGCTCGGGAGCCGGTTATGAATGAACCTGCATTGAGTCGGAGTCAGTTGCAATCATACAAACGACGAGCATTCGACAATTCGTACATAATTGTGTTTTTTTTTCTAAAAGGGCTCGATGGACGCGCAGCTGCACATGACCAACAAAGTCTGCGGCTAACGCCAGCTTGTCTGCAGTGTAGATCTTCAGCTACAATATCGGGGAAGCACTACTCGCATTCGACAATTTCGCAGACGCGCATCGTGTGTATTTTCCGCGTGGTAACGAAGGCAACGAAGCGCCATCTGGAGAGGACACGTTCTACGCTTTGGTTGCGGCGGCCAAGTGAACACAAACGAGGAATGTTTGCTGATGCTATCGCAAAGGAAAATTGGTGCCCATCTCTGAGGACGGCAGCTTTCCCTTCAATATGAGACTGGGAAAAACGCGGCCCAAGTAGTGCGGCCGGCGAGAGGAGATCAAGAAAGAAGCGAAACTGCATCGACATTCTTGTCCGCTCGAACTACCAGAGAAGAGTGGAACTTGGACGGTTTACTCCGGAGAACGTTACGAAACAAGAGGGCGGGAGAGAAGCCGTACTCGGATGTCATATAGCTGTACACGACGCGGCATTGCTTTGCCAGCTGTGATTTCGTGGAACGCGCGAAATCCGTTCTTAGGCCTTACGCTTTCTGCGCAAGGCAGAGCACTTCCGCATAGCGCGGACGTAATAGCGTGAAGGCGGAAGGGATCGATGCGCGATGCTTTTGCGGCCTATACCAGGCACACCGTTATTGGCTCTTTTCTTTCCACTTGTTCCGACTGAAAGCGCCAGCAGGGCTTTCGGCAGCAAGTCTCTTAATTGTTTGAAATCGCCGCCGTGATATTGAATGAATCTTTCCGCAGCGTACAAAGAAAGGCAGGTAGATCGACACTGACAGGGAAGTCTCCACAATTCAAGCGCAACAAAGCCAGAGCACAGAAAGGAGAGCGACGGGATATGTGCTACTTGTACCACTTTATTCACTTCAGAAGCATCTGCTTAAATAGCCTTGGGGGAGGGCGCAAACAACAGGTGACTGCTCAAGCGCGCGATCTCGAAGGCGACGAAAGGGTTGACGCAGGTGAATCAGCGGAATCTAAGACATATCTAAAAACTTACATTATTTCTCACGCATCATGATCGAAGGGATGCCAACACAAACACTCTCACTCTTTCTAATTTGGTGCGCCTCTATCAATTCACGCGCGATTGTGTCTTTGCTCTTCCTGACAATGCTGTAGTTTCTTGAAGCCTTGGTTTGCACGTCTTCTTTTCTTCTTTCCCGCATTCCTTGCAGTGAAGCGGCAGGTTTGAACCTGTTCCATTCTTCAGTGACGGTTTGTGCTCTCTCAAACGATCATTAATACAACGGCCTGTTTGTCCGATGTAATATTTTCCACACGTCAGTTTGATGCTATACACAACACCGACCGCACAGTCCGCAAAAGGTTTGTTTCATTTGGGTTTAACGTCCGAAAGCGACGCAGGCTATGAGGGACGCCGTAGTGGAGGGCTCCGGGAATTTCGACCACCTGGGGTTCTTCAACGTTCACTGACATCGCACAGAACACGGGACTCTACAAAATGGTTACGTGCTTTGTTTCACACACTTTTTTCTGATCAATTCCCGAGCTAATCAATTGGCACATTAATGCGAGTTTCCTGGGAGGAACAAAAAAACGACGGGAACTTTGTACCTGACGGCAAAGTGCTTCAGATTATGCGCCACTTTATGGGTGTACGGAATTACCACTGGTCAGATTCTTTTTTTCTGAGGGTTCATCTTTATCACTTTTTTCCTTTCGTGCTCATTTCATCATCTTTAGCAACGATTCGCTGACAGAGCTTAAGACAGACGAGGGAAAACCCGCCTGGTATAAATAACTATCGCTAGCGCGGCTTTCAGGGGAGAGACGGCGTTATTTTTTCTTTTAGTTTAACTCGAAAGCTGAGTTTCCATCAAAACAGATCAGGGTAATATTCCCCTGCATTGTACCTGAGCAATACGCGCATCTGGAGTGTAGTTTGGCGTAAAAGCAAAGACTTTTCCTTGGGTTAACGTAGTTTCTGATGATTATGTGATTTTATGTTGTTTAAGAGTTCTGTCATGCAGTTGGGTCGAATTGCATCACACAGTGAAATACTCAGAACTGGCTATGGCGACGATCTTCTGAAACGAGAGACGTGCTCCTCGCACGAATTCTGCCTTAAACAAATAAGGAACATTTTATCATCTTGTGGAGCATCATAATTCTTCCGAAAGCGCAATTTACTGAACTAAAGTTTTTTCTTAACCGACAGCAGGACAACCGCTGTGCTTCCAAATTCTTCACGAATGAAACTCCGCGTAGTATAGTTTTGTCGTTTGTGCTAAATGCTATCTGGCAAACTTGTGAAGTTGAGCAGTTGTAACATGGAATATTTGGAGTTTAAACCAGTACTTCTGGTAATACCGCTATCGTCGAGCTTCTTTCAACTTTTTATTAGAATTTAGTTTTTTTCCTAGAAAATAGTTTCATTAGTACCGTGTGTTTCAGCGGATACATTAGAACATTCCTAAAGGTAGGTGCTTCTTTCTTTTATTTATTTCAAAAATTGATATAGCATCGTCTTGGCCTTGGCTACGAGCTCGCATTTGGCACTAAACACTAGAGAGCGTTAATATTAAGACTGATTAATAAATTTGAGGTTATTATAGCTACCTAATTAGTGCGATGTTTTAAAATAACTGGTTTGACTCTAAAGCATTGCACTAAGTTTGGGCATGTATAGAAGGGGAAAATGTGGAATCAGAGAATGATCTTCTGATGATAATTAAAGAGGTAGTGTTCCATTGTCTGAAACGAAAACAGGTTGCGCCCTAGAGCGCAGGTATGAAAACAGTTATGTCCAGGATGATGATTCATGCAGAGTGCGTAGGAAGTATGAAGAGATGAATGAGTTTCGCTTACACAATGCATTTTTAAATTTGAGGATACCTCTAAGATAAGGGCGCTCCTGAGCCATGGTCTCTTCCGATGAGTAATGCACTACAGTCGGATACAACTTGAGAAAAAAGCGGCTTTTTTCCCGTCAAAGGATTCCCTTCCAGCCAATCACGTCGTCCTGTTCTCATGAACCTGCTAGCCTAACAATGCAAGGAGTGAGAGACTAAAGGTGATAGTCCCCTCCCTGCGCCGTCGGGGGCAGTTCCCACTCTGCATTGTCCCGTCACTCCGTGCATAGTCTTGCTACCCGCGCTGGCAGGTTAATGAGAATCAGTGGACGCCGCTGACTGGAAGGGGGTCGCTTGTTGGAGAAAAGCCGCTGTTTTCTTGACTTGTCCCCGACTGTACAGGCAGCGCGAAAGCACCACTTTATTCCGAGGCAAACAAACGACAACAATAACAATCCAGACGGTCAGAACTGCGCAGCGGCCGCACAACACTCTTCAGCGCGTTCACTAGCGCAACGCGGTGCGGGCGACCCGGTGCCTCACGCAACGACGCGAACACAAGTGTTACGAAGCAGTGTAACGAAGCACTCCACGCTGTGGCGCCATGCAAATTCGCCATCGCTGAAAGAGTTCGAAATCCAACCCCTCGCGGGTAACTAACTCATGCGCAGTCTAAGTTAGGACACAGAAAGGGATAATCCACGTTGACTTCGTGGAAAATGGAGGCTGTATTGTCTAAGACTCAGTATTGTCTAAGACAGAAATTCGGATCATACAGAGTGAGGCCAAAGATGACGGCAAACTTCCTCCTGCGACATGATAACACTGAAGTCCATGGTAGAGAGAGGGCAGGAAGGTGGGTTTCTTGACATTACAAAGTGAACAAGAGGGCGAGGGGGGGGGGGGGGGGGGTCTCAGGGTGCTTAGGCACCGTTTCGATAGAAGGACTTATCTTCATTGTGACGATAACACGATAACACTGAGCTATACACAATTTTCAAACCGCGTAGGCCATTAGCAGGCTTGGCTGAATTGTCCTAGGGCACCCACCACGCAGCCTGGCCCTGGCGCCCCATAGCTTCCATTTCGGCAGATGCGGAGCAATGAAGATGGACCGTGTGGTGAACATTTGCCATGTCTGCTTTGCATCAGCGGGCTACCTCAGCTGGCAGAGATTTTTACGGACGCCGTGCAGCGGCTTGTTTCCGTGGCCGACGAAAGTGTATGGGCAGTAAGGGGCACCATGTAGAAAACTAGGTTACCGTAAATGCCAGCGGACACTGTCAGGAGGTGTTGCCGCGCTGTTCGTACCTGTTGCAGTTTCCGTGAAAAAAAAAGGAGGCCGTATACTTTCCCAGCGACGCTCGTACGTTAGATTATCTCCTAAACAAACACATAAACAAACACAATCAATCAATCAATCAATCAATCAATCAATCAATCAATCAATCAATCAATCGATCAATCAATCAATCAATCAATCAATCGATCAATCAATCAATCACTCAAACAAACAGGCAAACAAACAAACAAACAAAGTTGCTTGGGAACCTCGCATGCAACAACAGGAGCAAAAATGTAGGCAGAATAAGGCAAACAGAAAGAAAGCTGTAATTACTGCTTATAGGCTTCTAGGTAGATGGCCACTGAAACTTATCCTTTTACTGGACTGAACGGTCATTAAACTACAACAACCCGGCTAAGGACATGATATACATTTTTTATCTGAATAAAACAATGGTTGGAGTGATTACAACAGACCCTCGACTTAAAGTTTAAACGACGATGGCGCAGCGGCTGCAGCGGCCACGAATCGAATGGCTGACTGCACGCTGGTGAGCTTTAACGAGAAAACGTAGTCGTGTGTGGGACAATTTAGGGCAATCAGAGCGCAGTCCAAAACACGCACGCTGCAGAATCTCGGGTAGTCGTTAACTGGTTGGCAAATAAACAGCAATAAAAAATAGCCGCACGGCGTTCCCGAAACGACGCAGCGCACAACGTGCATGCTGCTGCACCGGTGGGTGGCATTCAATCGCTGTCCGAAGAGCGAATGAGAGCAGACGCGTTTGTCCGGGCTAGCGTGAGGGTCGATTAGCGACTGCGCTGTCCTGACGGCAATTTCACCTCCAACTTTTCAATCCAAAAGCTTGGCATTTAATTTTACAAAAGTGTTGGTTCGTTATGCGGGGTTTAACGTCCCGAAGTGACACATGGACTACGAGGGACGCCTTAGTGGAGGAGTCCGGATCAGTCTAGGCCACCCGGGGTTATTTAACGAGCGCCTACATCGTGCAGAAGACAGACTCTGTTTTACATGGTACCTCCACTGAAATGCGGCCGCCGAGGCCGCGGGATGCATCCCACGACCTTCGGGATCACCCGCCGTGCGCCAGAGCCACTCAGCCACAGCTGCGGGATTTTCCACTGAAAGCGCAGTGGCGACCAAGTGGCAGAGCATCGACCCGCTGGCCTTCTGCTCGCAAGATATTTGGTTCGAATCTCGCAGCCACCGAAACCTTCCGAAACCCACCGAAATCCACCGAAGCCCAGACGAAGACTTGGGCATCAAGCGTTCCCCGAGCATTCCTTCTTTGGAAAACCTGAGCACCGGACCGGAAATACGTTCACCAACAACAACAACAACAACAACAAAAAGGCTCTCGGTGGGCTCCTTCTGATCCAAGTCAGCATATCTTGCGCACGAGATGAGGATTCACGGTCACCATAGGCCGTCATTGCGCTAAAATTCCAGTATATATATACATGATTCGGCCTTGCTGTATTTGACTTGTGCAGAAATCCATTTGAACGGGAGCTGGACCGCTTCTTGAGAGTTAGCCGAGCTTAAAAGATTGGACATTCATGAAACTTGCAGGTGAAGCTTGTCCTCTTTATCTTTCGCGCTTGTGCGCTGCCGCTTCGTAATTTTTGAATCATTAGACGCTTTTAAAAGAAAAGAAAACTCGTTTTGTTCGCTCTTAAATAAGATTACGGAAAAGCTTGGCGGCGTTCCTCTGTTTCCGAGTAGAAGTGTGAGCCGCTTCTCAAAAGAAGAACAGATTTTGCAAGCGACGCTACTTTCTCGAAGCGTTATATCTATCGTAACTTTTTCGCGCCGTGAGGAGACGCGCACTCACTTCAGCTGCCGCTCTCCCGGGACTGGCTCTCATGGTGAAAATATGGCGAAAAGGAGACCACCTTTGACGTGTTTTTGCGCCACCCTGAACGCGACAGACTTTTGTTACCTGTGGCAGTGCAGAGGGCGCCAAGATGGGAAGGCTGATGTTTCGCAGCCAGTCCCGGAGTTGCCATGTGAGGGTAAATACACTACAGGCAAACCTCGCTTTAAAGTCGCATGGGGTAGCAAGATGTGAAATTTTCACTTTGCTACAAGACGTTGGACCTTGGTCCAAAACGCTACGTGTACGATAACTCATCGCAGACGACTAAGCTAGTATCAAAGCAGTCAGCTTACCCGAAAGTAGATTTAATATTCAGCACTCATATCCTGGCTGATTATCTTCCATTACAGACCTAGAACCAATAAGCGACAATAAAGTTACTCAAGAAGATTTTTTATTTCTATAGCTGAACGTCATAAAACACGGAAGTAAACAATCGCTTCATGTGACAAAGGTCATTTCAGTGCCACTAATCATAAATTAAGCAATTTTGTCTCAGTCTTGCAAGCCAGTTATAACCAGAGATGTATTAACGAGAACTGGGTTATATTGTCACGGAGAACACGAAGCTGAGAGTGGCGTGGGACGGAGCGCTCGTGCTAAGCCAGCAGCAGCCATTAAAAATAATCTCTTAGCCATCGGTATTCACATCTCATTCTTCGGCTGGCCGCCGCGTAACATTTGGTGTGAGGTGCAGGATATCATCGTCCTCCTGGTCACCGTCCTTCGGCGCCCTGTGTCTGCCTTGGCCCGTACACTGCGGGTTCCTGGTCCGCGCCGCCCGGCTCTGCTCTGCCAGACCTGAACCGACCTCGCCGTTGCTACCCTACCCCTTGCCCCTCCCCGGCCACCTGGCACGACTAACTGCAGCCGATGCAATGACCCGACCTTCCGACCCCACCGACCCGAGACGCCACCCACATTTGAGGACATCGCCACCCTGCCCATGCCGTTCGGTGCGTCCAAGAGCCTGGGCCTTCGGCTTCTGGCGAGCTGTGGCCCGGCAGCTGGATGGACCAAGCTTCATTCGCCCACCTCTTTCACTATAGCGGCCAACACTTAAAAATCAGCCATTAAAAATCATCTCATCATCATCGGTCATCCCGTTTCATTCTTCGGCTGGCTGCCATGTAACAACATTTAAGAGCAAAATACAGGAACTCGGAAATGCTTGCCTAGATTAACATTTCGTGGAAATCGCTCTAAACCTTGGTTTTCTAGCACACTAAAAGGACTAGGAAAGAAAAATGAAGCGTTTATTTTTCGCGCTGCTAAGCAAAAAGGAACCTTCGAAGCGTTGGAGAAATATTACAGTAAAACTTCTTTTTGGGATAGTTGGTGCATTTTGAACCAAGGAAAAGGAGCAGCGCAAAAGCATGCAGCCAGACACGAATAAAGGAAAAGCGCTTGTGTCTTGTCCTTTCTTCGTGTGTGTTTGCATGCTTTTGCGCTGCTCCTCTTCCTTGGGAGAAATATTACTCAACCAAAAAATTACGGAGGAGACTTAAGACCACTTACGTGCTTTGAATGCAAAAGCATTGCTTTTTTTTTTACCTTTATAGCCTTTCTATTTTTAAAATTTAGTTAAAAATTTTCTCTTCCTTTCTAATGACACACCTACTCATTAGCATACAGTCATAAGGCAACGCATATACTATGTTCTTTGTTCGGCCAGATGAAACGAGGTTTTCTGGCCTATGGGCTCCACGGGCTTCCCTTCGCAGTCTGAAAGTCTTAGGCTCCATACCCCGCACCTCCAGAAGATATTTAATTTTTCCTTGATAACATGGTGGCGTCATCTGCGATTTCTGGGACCATTGCTGCTGGTCAACGACGACAACGCCTTGTTTCGTTGCTGATGAGCCATACAATCCTTTCGCATTAAAAGCCATACTTGGCTGCTATCACCAACGCAAAACACTTCTTTTTTTTAACAGCGACCTGCCGGGCATGCTATGTGATAACCCAAAGAAATTTTGGCCAGTCATTGACTCTGCGCCAACGCGTTCAATCGCTCTCGCTCATGTATCGGATGAACCAGCCTCCAACAGAGACAGCGCTGCGTGTTCAATGCCGCATTTTTAGTGCTCTAGCACTAAGGCTTCCAATCTAGAAGAAAATCCGTTGCCTGTTGGAGATTCTGAATGAAGCCAGCTAGATCTGCAGAAATTAAACAAAAATGGCCGCGACTGCACCGCGCCCCAGTTTCGAACCCGCGGCGGCGCGAGCAGATCAGCTTTGCTGGCCACTTCACGAGAGCACTATATGCTATCGCCATTTTCTTCTTCTCTATTTTCTGTTCACGGTCAAAAAGAGATTAAAGCAGCAGCAGAGCTAAATAAGAATACCAGTACAATAATATTAAAAGCGGCAGCCGCAGTCGAGGCTGCGCTGTGATCCAAACACGTTTCAAGTTTGTCAGATCACTTTATATCGGCATCCATTCAGGTTGCTTGCTCTGAGCATTGTACAGTTCTCTTTGATAAGCCACAGTTTCAATGAAATGCTCCATTGCTGAGCCAGCATCCACATCAGCGTGTCTTACAGCCATTCTCGTTTTGAAAACATGAATAAGACATAGGGCACACCCCCTTCATTATCGATAGGTATAAACCTTATACCACGTGGCGTGACTGGCAGGTCCTTTTTTTGAAATCAGCTGCAAGAGGTTCCAGAGAAATACTGCGTCCCAGCAGTCAAGGAAAATGTGGCCTATGGGTTTCTGTTTAAGCTTATTAGGCAGTCGACTGCCCCCAAGGCATACAAGGCACTGTTTGCCTACTTGAGAGCGACTGGACTGAGTGACAAATTGTGACAGCGTTGTGCGTGTGTGTGTGTTATGACTTTTTCCTCTTCTCTCTTCCTCCTTTTAGTCACATAATTCCTCTTCCCCAGTGCAGGGTAGCCAACCGGAACCCCTTTCTGGTTAACATCCCTGCCTTTCCCTCCTCCTCTTTATATATCTATCTTATTAGGCAGTCAAGCGACCATGGGGCAAACAAACCTTTTAGAGCAAAAGTACTATTTCACCAGCAATCCTGAAAAAGGCGAGGTGTGTCTGAAGCCTCTTAGACACCTGCAGAAATAAGTATTGCCGCGACTGGGCCACACCACGAGAGCACTATGCTATCGCCGAAGCCGGTCACACCTTGTGTTAAGCAGCCACACTCTCGCGCTGTATATTGCACGCAGTCGTTTTCATCAACTTAAATCTATGCGCAGACGTCACGAAAGTAAAGGAAATGCGTATAACCAGCTCTTGGGTCAGTGGACGCTTCAATCGCGCTTTGAGCTACGTGAGGGTAATGACAGAGAGATGTGCGCTGCTTGCGTTTGCGTTGAAAACGCTGTGACAGAAACGCGGCACTGCAGCAATAGGCCGCCGGCGTTCATTGGGTTCATCGTCGTTGGCGTTGGCAACATTGCAGATTCCGTTGGATTTTACGAAGGGAAAGGCGCATAGCTTGCTAGCTTGCTTCCGGTACAGTTAAGAAAATGTACTGTTAAACTTGCTGCCTGGGTCGGTGGACACCTCAATCGCGCTCAAGTACGTGGCGGTGGTGCTCATCTGTAAAAAACTGCTTCCGCACAATATTTGATGCTTAGCAATGCTAAACCGCCAGCAACTGCTTCTTTGCAAAGCTTGATGACTTGGTTTTCAGATCGGTCCCACGTTTCCCGCGCTGAATCTCTAAGATGGAAGAAAACAAGATTAGAGCGGTGGGCCCTAGTTTCATCATTATCCACTCTGGACGTCATGATAGTGATTAGTTTCGCGTTGTCTTCAAGAGTCTTCATGCTCGCTACTTCAGCCTTTATGATGACTAAAAAGCAACAATCTTCAATTTTTGCAAGTCTTATTTTTGTCATCGAAAGACTTGTCGGCTTGAGCCAATTTACTGTGAGTTTTTGCTGAGGAGAACAGTTTGGTCCAGATCCAGTTTCGTCTAAGGCAGTTAATATATCAGAAGACGCTTGCGTAGACATAGAACAAGCGTTGGGCTCAAGGTTTTTTTCTCGATATCGCCGGATATGGTAAGAAGACACAGAATAATATGAGCACAGTCACATGCAACAGCTGCGTCACTCCTTGCCTGAGTTGCTTTGGGACGTTAAACCCCAATAAACCAATAAACCATATGCAATAGGTAAACCATAACGTAGGCTAGGCAGCGTTAATAAACCACGGTGGCAACCACGCGGTGAGAATTAGGAAAGCTGTTTGTTTATTTGTAGAAGGAGCAGAGAACCAGGATTAGCGCTTGCCATCATGGGCGCGCTGCCGAGCCCACTGAAGGAAGGGACGAGCGTGTCTGTCGTGGTGTGGTGATGCTGCTGGCAGTTCGGCTGATGACAGCCTCGAGAGGACGGTGCAAAGGAGTAAGGCGGTGCGGTTGGGGGCGCTGTAAGGCAAAAGCCTCGAGGGGCGGCCATGGTTCCCTGGTCTGTGCACATGCGTGAATGTGTGGCGATCCGCTGACAACGGTAGCAGCAAGCAGGAGCCACCCTCAGATGTACGGGGGCGGCTGACACTTTGTTGCGAAGCAAACATAAGCAAGATAGCCTTCACAAGGAGCGCATCGCGTGCGCACTGCGGCCGAGTACACGCCCGAGCTCATTAATTAATTAATTCATTCATTGTTCCGGAAGAGTGCTTGCCCTCCGGCGTCGCCGCAAAAGACGTAGACTTTCAATTAATTCTCATAGATTCTGGCAATTAGTTACCCGAAACAAAATATTATAAAACAAAGATCACCCCAAAATAATGCCATCTCCTCCGTGCTATACTTTGGACGCAAAGAAGCTAGCGGTTAAGTTGAACAGATTTTTCTTCTATTTCGTTCAAGCGACTCAACAGTCTGCACATAGGCGGCTCCGTTGCAGTTTCACTGTGTGCTATATAGACTATATCGTCCACTCATCCCAATAGTCCACCCACCCGAAGTCCGCTTATGCAAAACGGTATTGAGGGGGGAGGGCATGGGGGAAGTTCTACTGCGATGACAGATTAATGTTTATTTGCATTTATAAATAAACATGGTTCTGTGATGGTCAGAAAACTATCAGCGAAAAGGAGAATTGCCTGAAGCAGCGAAGGGAATGCAACCACAGCTATAAAGATAACGCCTACTTTTTTTCACGGTAGGACATGAAAAAAAGCCAGCGGTTTTCTTTCGTTTACAGAGCGCGTTCACAACGCGAACAAAATACTCCTCAGAAGAAAGGAAAAGAAGAAAAAAATTGGCGGTGGTTTAGCTCTGGTTAAACCTGGAGTGACGCGATAGCTACAGATGGCCGAGTGGAACTTGCTCAGTTGAATTTCGAAGTCAGTCTTTCGCTGCTCTGTTTCGCTGGGCGTTCCTTCTTTATCTTCGTCCCACTTAACACGGCGCATGCGCAAAGCTGTGGCAGCTCGGTTACGCCGGCGCGCAGCAGCTGCTCCGGACCACGTGACAAACCACGTGACGAACCACGTGATCAGCCAAGGCGTACGCGCCGCCGGCAGCTGCTCCGCAGCACGTGACCAACCACGTGACCGCGTGGCAGCGTAGCCACGGGGTGGTGGCGCCGCCACGCTGAAGACTCGAAATGCTACCGTAATGTAGCAATCGCTACACAAAAAAAGCACAGAACAGCGAGCTCACCACGGCATACAAACAGGCCTTCGTGGTCGAGATATATAAAGCGGCGCAGCACAATTCCCCACCCTTTTTCTCCCCTTTGCACACGTGGCGGCCGTCGAGGTTTGACCCGATAGGGCGCATGCATGCCGATGCATTTATTACGCGACGAGAGCCTTGGGATGCGAAGACGCCGACGTTGGCCTCCCGAGAGGCCACTTTTAATTAGCCACAGACGCCAAGGTCGGTCCTTGTCCGCGCCGTCATTAGCGGTTCGCGTGAGAAAGCGACAAAGTGATTTACGGTCGTCGTCCCGCGGTCCGTGCATTGATTCTCAAGAGACGCCGGGGCGTGCTGCAGCACGACGCCGCCCCTGCTATTAGTCTCCTTGCGGCCGATGGGGCGTAACTTCCCGCCTTATAGCCCGGAAAAGGTATGTGGGCAAACAACGGCGGGACGGATATATACGCGAGGTCTGGGTTAGGGCATGCCTGTCTTTTTCCCGTTTTCGCGCGCCTCACATTTTAGCGTGATCAGTCGGCGCGCCGCAGATATCGTAATATGCGCATGCACGCCACGACATATAGGAATACTCTATATATATATGCGTATAGTATAGGCAGCGAACGGGACGCGTTCACGTCCGCGGCGCAATATACGACGCTCGTAAACCTCACGCGTGGCCTTGGCTTTGACAAACGCTTTGCAATTTTTTATTTTCGCTCTTCGGCGCTTCGGAAGATTGGGAAAAAGATGTCCAGCGAATTCTTGCCAGCTTGTTCACTGTTCAAGCAGGAAAAAATCGCAAAAGGGGCGGGCATGGAGCTTTCGTTTCCAGAATTTAAGACGGCACAAACTTGTGAACGCATCAGCGTTAAAGTGAACAAGTTTTGCAATGCATAGAGCGGTGCTAATCAAATGGCTCTATTATCGCGATGCACAAGCTCGTTGCCCTCAAAGCCTTAATAGCTGCACTTTCCTTTAAAGATTTTGACTCCTTCACACCTTGCATCAGAATTGCATGAATGTTTGTGTATATCGTGCAAGCAGCATGTAGTTGGAGTGAATACAATGAGGTCAAAAAGAGTGAGGTACAACCTTGGTAGTTACCATCTGCCTTTTTTCTTTGAACTTGACAAGATCAAGAACATACTACGAGCCAGACTAGAAATGGGCCCGGAAGGGCTGCGTACAGCTTTGGATAATCCCAGAAAGAGCAGTGCGCGAAGAGACATTGTCGAACAAGCACTGACACTAGACGCACAATAATGGCAAAGAACTTACCCCACCATCCTGAACCACCTGGAAATTTTTGTTTTTCAGGGTCTCTGACGTTGGCTCAGGGCGCAAAGAAGGATAAAATGTCGACTGCGTGAAACAGCTGAACAGGAAGCGACGGCGGAATCCCCGTGTCCACGAACAGAGCTTGTAGGTTTTAATTTATGCAGGGTTCCTGAAGGAGCGTTCCACGTAAGTTTTACTGCATAAACCCATGTGTCAAAATGTATATGAACAAAACAAAAACAGAGAAACCTCCGAGCTAGTGAACTGAAATAGACGCATATACCGCGTTACCATGCCACGTCTTGATGTGCTCGAGGTAGGCAGCGCTTCGCCCTTAACTCCACTATCGATGTCATTCAAGGCGGAAAGCAAACAGGGAGGATATTGCAAGCAGTATAGTTCCACTCGTAATCGTCGCTTAGAAAACTAGGCTTTCGCCGGCCGGCTTACAGGACAACGCGTATGGTGGTTGCGTTCAAGGTGTTTTTTTCAGGAAAGACACGCAACAGTTTTGGGCCCTCTCTATAGCCAGCCGCACACCGTTGTCGCATCGCCGCTGTGTGTAGTCGCTGAAGCCGATACTCGTTTATCTTTTCAGCACCTGTCAACATGTCGCCACCGCACTGTCCGCTTCAACGGCTATTCAAAGCACAGCGCGTTAAGTCGTAGAAAGTGTCATGCGGTTTATTATTAAAGCCGGAGTTTGTTAAAAGTCTAAGATGTAAAAACCACGGCTTAATCTGCGGAATGGCGTCGTTTGGACTTCGTTTTCGATCAAGACAGGTGCACTCGGGTGCGCTCGGAATGGAAACAAACGCGTTAAACGCGAAGGGAAATCGAAACGATGTGTTTTAAGTCCCCCTAGTTAATAATGTCAAATGTACGTGAATCGCTGCTGAGCTGAGCGAGTATGGCGCCGTGGAAACGACGGACTCGGCCTGAAGCAGGCAACTGTCGCTTCGAACAGCATCGGCCGAACCAACCCCACACTTTATGGTTTTCGACGGTCACGCCGAGAGCCGCGCATCAGCCGGGTTTCACGAAACTCCGCTAACTGTATACCCGACCACTTGTGTCGGCCACTACTATTCGATAGTCGCTCATTTCAATGACCGTTGAAACAGCGGATGATAAACGGGCAAATAAGAAAGATGGCGAGCGCGTCGTACTTGAACAAATCCTCGCCGCAGTGTCCCGTAGCGATCGAGGACGTGGCTATATTCCTCACGATGCGGTGTTTTCGATTCCACGCCCGCGGAAATGCGAAGGCAGAGAGTTCCGCATCGGCAGCGGATTGAATAGAAACCCGGAGAGGAAAGCTCCGGCTTTGTGCCCGGCTGCGCTTCTCCCGCGGGCGGTCTTTTCGCGAGATCCCGATATCCCTCACTCGCACGGATTATTAATATTGCAGGCGCTTGTTGATAATTCACAACTGTCGGGACCCTCCGCCGTGCGCCTTTCAGGCTGCCGGGTCAGCCGTGCGCTCGACGCCACGTGCCCCGATGCTTAGTGCCTCCACCAGCTCCAGCGGCCAAGCGATACGCATGATATTTATTTGCTTGCTCAAGGCGCAAGCAGTGTATAAGCCTGCAGCACGGAATTTATCGAGGCCGGCCATCCTGGGCAGCAGATGGCGTGATTATGTAATCTGACTCGATGAAAACCACCGTGGAACTGAACAATGCGCCTATACTCTTATATTTAACATCCGCCAGTGACCGGGCGCGTGGACGGCCTCCCTGATCGCCCGTCCACACAGGGCATCTCCGGCGCGTTGACGGGGGGGGGGGGGGGGGGGGGTGCCAGAACGATTGCGAGCGGTGCCAGAACGATGAACGCAATGGAAAGTTATGTAGGCTGGCCGCCACAAAGCCGTGTCCTACCATGTAAGAGTAACTGGAAATGAAAAGGGGATAAAAAAAAGAAGCGCAATCAAACTCGAAGAGATGAACTTATTTATTTACGAAATACTGCAGACATACCATTCCCAAGCAGGAGAGGTTAGTACAATCAATATACAACAAAAAGAAAAACAAAGAATACATAATCCAGTAGCACATTCATACCCAGCAATTCTGGACAAAAGCATTTTTGAGCGGGAAACCGTCTATGAGCACAATTTTTGCATGTAATGTAAGATTTTCACTACAACAATCAGTGTATCCGCATATCACCCAACGGCAGTCTTTTATTTCTTTCTTTATTGACGTTTTTCCCATCGTCAAAAGCGTTCCCCATTGCATTTCTATGGCAGTCTTACCTATTCGATGCGACCGCTGGAAACACTTTAAATGGAAGATTTTGCTACACATAAGAATAATGGACCATTACCTTCAATATTTCCATAACAATGTCCTAGAATTTTCCAATTTTTCAAATTTTTGCCCGAAAATGTTGGACTTGGATAATCACAATGAAAAGGCAAATCACAGTTCAACATATCACAAGTCAATTTCTGGGCGATAAAAATGGCGAGTTGATCGGTAGTGCGTTCCAGTCTGTTCTTGCAAATACAGGAGATAAGGTAAGGTAGTGTTTACGGCAGTAAGGCATTCATTGAGGATTCTTTATTAAGGTTGTTTTTGGGGTTAATATAAAGTTAAAAAAAATACAAGGATTGAAGGAAGGCTAGCCGGTCTTGCTTTCTCCTTTCGTCCAGTGGATCTAGGCCAGCAATACGAATCATGGATGAGGGTGAGTCGCGGCGCCTATATTTATTGTAAATGAAGCTCACTGCTTAGCGTTGAATTTTCTAGAGTTTCTCAATGTCACTTGACGTGTGCGGGTCCCATGCCACACAAGCATATTCAAGTGTGGGTCTGACATATGCCTTATATAACAAATTTTAATGAGCGATGCTTTAGACAACCCACTTTTAACGTGCTGCCGAGCATATACCCTCGATGTGCCTGGTGCATGTTAATGTGGATGTTATTGTTACGGCTAAGTATTTGTATTCAGTTACCTTTCATACTAGACTTCTGTTGATGTGACACTGAAATTCAAATTTATTAATTGTATTCCTGAGCCTAAGCACAACAGTCTTCTCAAAGTTTTTGGCCATCGTCTATCTGTCGCACCATCGTGCCAGCAATTATCGTTCAGAGTTATTTGATCAGATACAGATTGAATAACTTTGAAAATTATACAGTTATCGATAAATAATTTCATTGAGACTTAAGGTCGCAGTTCTTGAACAAGACCATTAATGCAAATAATAAACAAGGTAGGACTCAAAATCGATCCTTGAGGAGCGCTAGAATGAGCATCTAATAAGTGTGAGCTGACTCCATCTATAGTGACGAACTGATTACGCTTTGTAAAATAAGAAGACATCCCTTGTATAATTTTACTGGACGCCCCAATCGTCTGTATTTTTGCGACCAGCTTGTCCTGCGGCACTCCGTTGAAGGCTTTCGAGTGATCTAAGAAAACTGTGTCGGCTTGTCCTGATATGCCTAGGATTTTGACAATTTCACTGACAGTCGTGACTCACTGCGTAGTGGTATAAAAACCCCGACGGAAACCATGTTGTGCGTCGGTTAATATCTTGCAGGTGTTCTAGAAAATTATTAAGGTTTTTGGCCAATAAGTGTTCGATGAGTTTGCAAACAACAGATGTGAGCGAGATCGGGCGGTAATTATTGACTTGCTGTCTGCAACCCTTCCTAAAAACGCAACGACCCGGAGATTTCCACGTCTAGGGGTACTATGCCAGACTCTAAGGACCGCTCAAATATTATTACTAAAAATGGTTCTAAAGCCATAGCGTACGTTTTGAGAAAGTTGAAATGTCTTCAGGACCTGGTGCTTTTTTTTGGGGGGGGGGGGGTTGGTTTGGTTTATGGGGGTTCAACGTCCCAAAGCGACCCAGGCTATGAGAGACGCTGCAGTGAAGGGCTCCGGAAATTTCGGCCACCTGGGGTTGTTCGACGTGCACTGACATCGCACAGTACATGAGCCTCTGGAATTTCGCCTCCATCGAAATTCGATCACCGCGGCCGGGATCGAACCCACGTCTTTCGGGCCAGCAGCCAAGCGCCGTAACCACTCAGCCACCCCAGCGGCTTTTTTTTTTGGGGGGGGGGGGGAGGATCAAGATGCAAAAGCAGATTTAGAATACCGTCTCTAGTTGAGTTGAAATCCATTTGACTGGTACGAATTTTAGCGGTATCGATAACCTGCCCACTTTTAGAAAACACGCTTTGAATGTAGTTATTGAAAGCATTCGCCGTTTCCTTTTTATCGGTGATAGTGCGGCCGCCTAAAACGAGGGGAAGAAAAATAGAAAAAATAGCCCAGGCTTTCTTTTTTATGCGTAAGCATGCCTACGACATTATAGAGCGAATCAGACGTACATATATCCGCTGGATTACAGAAGGAAGTCAAGTAATGACCGCTGGTGAGTTAACCAGGGCCGAAGCATGACAGGTGAACCCTATACTGTCGCCTCGTGTATAAGAAGCTGAGTCACAACTTGGAGCTGTGCGGGGAGTGGGCCACTGAACGTGGGCGTGGCACTTCAGCTGCGACGAGAAGTGCAAATGAAAGAGAGAGAGAGAGAGAGGCAGGCCTTCATTTCTGGCAGAACCGCGCCAAAAGTTTTTTATTTCTCTTCTTCCTTTCTTCGCTGCTTCGACTGCAGAGCACTTGTTTCGATTTCGCGTTGCAGTGGATCTCAAGGTCTGGATTTAATGAGCACTTAAGCTTGCAGCCTGGGAGCAAAGCGCCACAAAACACCTCGCCTTCAAACTTCTAGCAAAGCCACTGACCTCAGCAGGGCAACGTAGTCCGGGATCGTGCTCGACAGCAAGCGCTCCAGCTTCAATCGAGGGAGTGTCTGCTTTACGCTCCTCTACTCCCAATTTCATACGTACCAGCGCTTAGACTGGAATCAGGTCATCGTCCCGCATTTTTTTTTAATACAGAGGAAAAAATAAAGATCAGGGGTGAAAGTAATCTCTGATGAGTGGTGCACTTTCGTCCATTCGCAACGTAGTTCGCTTCAAAATCGGTTTAGGAGTGAGAAAAAAAAAAACAGGAACTAGGGACAATGAACGACAATGAACGAAAAGTTCATTGCGGAAATGAAATAGGTTTGAACGGGCGCTGCTTGTGTTATTCGGCTTTAATGTTGTCTAGCCTGATGTCCCTTGCCACGTACGTGGCAAAATGTCAAGCGTGCGGGGCACCTGCGGTTAATTATGAGTACATAATTCTTCGAGCTTGAATGACAACAGCTTTCATAACGCTGCACTGTGCGGACAAGTCTTTCAAGGCGAAAACAAGAACGACAACAGTTATAATATTAATGTCGACCATTATGTCGTATTTCATGTCTTTCAATTAACCTGCCCAACTAGAGCATACTTGTGTTTATTTTTTAATTTTATCATAAGCATCATAAAACTCAGTTTTATAACACTTTTCGTACTCCATTGTTCTTTTTTATGGTTCAGTATTGTTACAGTTGTTTCATTCATAAATAACTGCATTCGTTCTGCATCTTGCACAGTGCTCAAACACTGAGGGGTCCCGCTGGTCCCGCATGAAACTTGACAGAAATAAACTTGCACTAGAACACCAACGTTCTGTGCTCTGCCTTTCTTTGCGCGTGCGACACTATGTAAGTTTGTATTCAACGTTTGCACATAAAATTTATATAAAAAACAAGTTAATCAATTTCAAATACTCGGATAAGCATTAGTTTCGCCTGCGCGCATGCTGAGAATACATTACTGTCTCTTATCCGTTTGAAGCTCGCCCCTGCTTAGGTGGGAGACCCCGTGTATGCTGGCATTGTTCGTTTTACGCGTTTATTTACTTACTGCGACGATTCTTACGCACGCGAGAGACAGAAAGAGATGCGCATTAACTTGCCCTGCCGCTTGCTTCCTTTCTACATGCATCGCATTTGTCGTCGTTACAACTTTTGTTGTTAATGCTGAGAGAAAACATTGCGAGCTCCGTGTAAATATACTACTCCGCTTGAAGGCGTTCTTTATGGTTCACCGGCCGCTCATTCGCTGGCGTACTGTAAGGTGGCTCCGCATTCTTGTGGAGTGCACCGCAGAAGCGTATTCAATGTTACTGCCTTGGGTGCTTTTTATCTGCCACAACCGATTCGTGTTGTTTACTGTTTAGGGTAAATGTGGCACTGTAGGACCGCGCGCTCTAATTTTTATGAGCGCACATAGCGTCGTCCGCAACTCCTACGCTCGACGAAATGCTTGCACTGTTTGTGTGGGGCCTACGGACGGTGTGTACCGCTCGTGTGCTTCGCTACATTTTGCTTGGCTCTCGCATTCTGGGCTTCGTAAGTTCCTTTTTTTTGGTGGGAGGGGGGGGGGGCGCAAAACGAAAACGACCGCAAGGGCTGCCGACAGACGCCAACATGTCCTGGTTTGCGTGTAATTAGAAAAAACGGCCGCAGGTGGGGCCGCGCAGTGCAGGGAGGGGAAACAATTTGCCAGCTACGCAAAAATTCAGAGTGCTGCCTTGTTTACGCAACACAGAGTTGTGTATATACACTAGGCTTTTTGTTCATGCCGCAAAACAAAGGGAGGTAGAAGAAAAAGGAAGCCCATATTAACAGTACGTCGTGTTGGGCAAGTTGGAAGTAATTCATGTTGTGGACCAGCGCAAAACGGACAACGGACCTAGGAAAGAAGACGACGCGGGCGCTGTCTAGCAGCTGAATTTTATTGGAAAACGAGGCGAAATATATGAGGTTAAAAAGGTACGAAACCAAAAAACAAACAAAAAACAGAAACACGTCGAAGATTACACAGCGGATTACATGGTAGACTCTTATCGGGGAAGGCTATCTCATTTCTCTGTAATGCCACGGATGGTTTCACCACACGCGTGTCAGTGTTCTTAGCGATGCAATAAGCTTCAAAGACTTCCCTGCCTACCTGATCGCAGCTTTAGTATTGGATCTCAGTATTATGCAAGTAGGACAGGCAAGGGTCGTCATGATCTTCGCAATCGCGGCAATGCTGCACTAGATTGGAACAAGGGGATTTTTGATGTCGAGTGAATTCTCGCGCTCTTTCAGCCTGATGTTAGTGCACTTTCCCGTCTGGCCATAGTGAACCTTCCCGCAAGACAAAGGAACCCTATACACGACGCCTCTTTTGCAGTTCATGAACTTTTCTGCGTGTGACACTGTGCACTGCCGAAAATCTTTTCTGGAAGAGGCTGGCTGCAGCTTCTGGTGCACTGCAGCGCACACCTTCCCAACTTTATGTTCGGCGGAGAACACCACCTGCACATTCTGCCGCGCAGCGATATTCTTCAGGTGATGTCTGCAAGATACGGAAAGCGAGTAAGATTATTACGTTCCCTTTTACTTTAACAGGTTACCTCCAAGTATTCGCCGGGCAAAAACTAAATATAAAATAAAAGAAGAGGCTTCGATACACTTATTAGCGGGTTTACGACGTTGTACACATATGATTTACCACCTGTCAAGTAAATCCTGTGATTTCATTGGTTACTGCTGCATTTTTTGCACTGATCTGGGGTATTGTCATGCAATTTTGGTTTTCTTTCCTCGCAATTTATTATGATGAGGTTTTTTAAAGCGAAAGCTTTACTGGCCGCGAACTTGCGATTTCGCCGTGGCGGTGCTCCGAGGAGGCACATGACGTCACAACGCGCGCCTCGCCGCGGATATTTTTCTCTCTCAACCGGCTCGGTGGGTCAGTGGAGACCTCAATCTCGCTTTCATGTACGTGACGTTGGTGTCCAACTGTAAAAGCGTGCTTTGATTGCGTTCCGCACAATGGATAGGCAGCGCGCCCTCCCGGCCACCCTGGGAGGTGGCATGCAGTTAATGGTTGATCGCGAGGGATTGATCACCAAATGATCGCTGCAGTACCGCATGTCAGCCACAACGCTGTCAGCGCTAATGCATTCAGGCCGCATCTCTCTCTAACCACCGCCACATGTATCAAAGTACGAACGAGGCGTCCGCATATCCAGGGAGCCAGTTATGCGCCCTTCCTCTGCTCAAAGCCATCGCCATCTAGAACATTGTCAACGCCAACGCCAATGAACACAGTGAACGCCGACATCTTTCGCTTTGTATAGACTATATTAGCTGAGCTAATCCACATTAAATTTTTACATGTAGAATGGGTTTGCTGTCTATTTTTATTTTGCCACTGTACTAATTTGATCCGTAAATTTTAGATTGTGTTTATGCTTGTATGTCTGCGAGGTTCCGTTGCCTCTCGGGCTCTGCCACTCAAGCCCTATGAGGCTTTGGCAGGCCGGATTTTTGTACATTTTTGAAATATTTAGCGCAATAAAGTATTATCATTATGTGAGACACCGTGTAGATACGGGATGCACACGACCTTCCTTCGTTCCTCTTCCTGCTGCCCCGGAGGGTGAGGTGCCGCCTTTACCTTCAGCTTGCACAACATTCGTTCTGCTAACCGTTGTTGCAAATGGGTCGCAAGCCCCAAGGGTAGCGTTGGCCTGGCGGCCTGGGGCACAGCTGGAAACATCCGAAGGTCCTGGCAAAGGATGAGTCGACTGCCAACAGAACAACTTGTTTATTCTAGCATCGCAAAAGAGCAGCCGGTCAGGGCGACCACGTTACTCGGCGGAAGAAATCGAAGTCTCTCTTTGGCGTCCGGGGCAGCTGCCTTTATACCCTCGGAGTCGAGGGCAAGAAGGAACGGCTCGGGATGAAGCGCACGAGACGGCGACGCACGGACATGTTGAGACGTGACGTGTCGCGTCCGCCGGGCCGGCGCCGGTCAGACCTCCTCGCCTCCCAGTTGGGGAGCTCCTCTCCCCGGCTGCCGCGCTTTGACAAGCGTGGGCACCAACATGCACACACACACACGCACACACGAAGACACGTGGCATTGAAACCTGCCTGGACGCGCTTGGCGGGAGGCGTTGCGGCAGCACTGAACGGGCCAAAATGACCGCCACTTTGAACGAAGCCCCGGCGTCCGTTGCATCCGCGCCGGCTATACCGCGCGTCGTAGGCGAAACGTAACACCGTGCAAGGTTCTTTTCTTGATAGCCTGCTTCATGAAGCCTGGCCACCTACCCAAGGAAACCTTCCTCGATCTGATGGTGACATGAGATTTCAAGGGCTGTCGACAGGCATGACACCGCTGTCCCGTCCTTCACCAGTCTGGAATGCCGCGAACTGAAGGGAAGAAGGGGCTTTCCGGCCTTTGGTGAATACATCCAACAAACATGATGGTTGGCCAGCATCAACTCAAGGTCTTAAAATCGTAAGCACCCATCCGTTTGCAACTCAAAAGTAAACTTAAGCCCTTTCCCTTTCCTTAAACATCTTTAGTACGTCGGGCGCCGTCCTAATGCTGATCGGCTGTCTTATTAACACAATGTAGTCGTCGACGTACCTGAAAACAGCTGCGGTGAAATCTTCCAAATCCGCTTTCAGAGACCTATCCACCTTCGAGAGAATGATGTCACTAAGGATAGGTGCAATCCGAGAATCGATGCACACTCCGGACTTTTGTACGAAGACCTTGTTATTCCAGGACACGACAGTGGAAGTGAGATACGACGAAAGAAGCTCGAGGAAGCACTCCACTGAAATGCCGCAAGTATTCCAGAAGGCGCTGAGCACTGTCCGGGATTCTGATTCGTCAAATACTTCACCACTGACACTGAGCTTGGGACTAGAAAGAGGTCTTCGAACTTCAAAGTTTTCAGGAGCTTTTGTAGGCAGCTAAACACTTCGTATTGCCATGTGTTTCGTTCAGAGACCACCGCACGGAACGGAATGTCTGGCTTGTGAGTTTTGGCAGTGAAAAACAGGTCCAGGTGAAGCCCCCTTCGCATTTTTCACTCCTGCACACAACGTATCTAGTTTTTTGTCCTTTAGCCAAGCAACCGCTTTCCGCTTCGAGGACACAGGCAAATACAAAGAGGCGTAAACAGAATACAAGTTTACACCGAAATTCTCAGCCACATCGCTTTCAGCTCATGCATGGGGAAGCTCTTCAAGAAAGTAATACATGAAATACTGTACATGTACTCAGCTATCGGCACCGGACGTTCTCCTCCAAATGAAGTGCTACATCCTGTATAAAGGCAGCAAAGACAAGAACGGGGTCATTCTGGCCCTAGAGTTGAAAGGGGCTTTTGATAACGTTAAGCACTCAAAGATAATGGACAGCCTCAGCGACACCGGGTACGGAGAGCGCACCATCAACTATGGGCGATGAATTTTCTCGGTGGCAGAACGGCGACGATCAGCCTGGGGGTGGGAGACTCGAACCCAATCGTGACGGGGCACAGGGGCAACCCCCAAGGGGCGGTGCTTTCCCCGCTACTGTTCAACATTACAATGAAGCACTGAGAAGCACTAAAAATTTGGGACTAACGATGGACAGCAAGAAAATATTAGCAGATGGTCTAGCATGACTAAGTGCGGACTATCGTGCAGTAGCACTAGTTGCGGTGGGTACTTAAGTGTCTTACGTGCTGTGAATGCTAAAACATCTTTTGACCTAAAGACTTTATTCATAGAGGCCTTTGAGCTAAAAACATTTGACCTAAAAGACTTTACCATAAAGGCCTTTGACCTAAAGGCTGTCACTCGGAGGGCATTTACCATGAGCACCTTTGAGCTAAAGACATTTGACCTGAAGGCCTTTACCACAAAGGCCTTTGACCTAAAGGCTTTTACCCTGAAGTAATTTACCTTGAAGGCCCCTCACTAAGATGTACCCTTCACCCATGCCTTGTGAATGCCTGCCACTTTGTTGCCCACAACCCGGCGGGCAGATGGGCCGCCTGCCAAAAAGCAGGCTTCAGGGACGTACAGGGGTGATGGAGAGAAACGCGAACAGAGTGGAGTATATATGCGCTCCGCTATTCGCATTTCTTTTAATTACGCTTTTACTTCGGTGGTAGCGAAAAGGAACTATGAATTCTGGTATCACTCTAACGTCTTTTTCTTACCACCCCGGTAAAAGCGCGATCACAAGAAATTCTAACAGCGAAGCGCTTGGGCACCGCGTTGTTGGCGTGTCTTTCCATCGTGATAGTCGTACACCCTCCCGTCAAAAGTATGCAGTCCAAGGGGTTCGCTTCACATCCAGCAGTCCAAAGCTTGGGAGAGCTGAGGACGCGAAGCCATTCCTCTCTCGGGAGGATACGGTTGCTGAGGACGCATAACGAGGCATACAACAGTCGTCAAAAGCAAACCCCTCGGGCTGTATACTTTTGACGGGAGGGTGTACGTATATATTCCCGGAACCGGAAAATACGCCTATAGTAAGATGCAACTTACGAAAGAAACAGCAGTTGTTAACAATGGGTCACGGTCCAAGGCGTCCTGTATTACTCCGTTAGCCACAAAATCATCTTTTGATGTTTGACTTTATTAAACATGGCAGGTAGCAGAATTTTAGACCTTATTTTTTTCTTCTGATTAGCTCCTTTTTTTAGGTAACAAGAAAAGTGTTAACAGCGGACTACTTTTTTGTCGTGGCGGAATTCAGTGAGGCGGTCCAGGATGTGGGTGCAGCTTCACTGCAGACTTAAGTTGTGTCCTACTATATAGCAGTGCTACCACTCTAAGAACAACAAGGAAACTATTAGGAAACTTGCGGTGGCCATGTATCAAATCACGCGTGTGATATGCGGTGTCACAAAGAAAGGGAATGCGATGAGGGATAAGGATGCAATCAAGCTGAGCCAGGCCTTCGTCGTCACCAGTATAGTCTATGCGGCTCCCTTATCGGAGTTAAAGAAATCGGACAAGAAAAGACTAGACGCCATCATTAGGAAGGCCTGTAAGAAGGTCCTCGGTCTACCGACCACTGCGTCAACGGACAGGCTACTACAACAAGGAGTCCATAACATTACAGACGAGCTCATGGAAGCCCAACAAACTACGCAACTCATGAGGCTATCATGTAGCAGAACAGGTCAGGTAGGAACGCATTAGACTTGACCCACTACCAACCAGGAGGGTCAAGGTCGACCTGCCGAGATGAGCAGAAAAAGATGTCGAGGCCGCACCTATAACCAGGAATATGCACTTGGAATATCACCAAGGTCGACGCGAGGACAGAGTAAAAGCAGTTCGCACGACTTGGGGCAGAAAAACTGACAAAAATAAATAAACAAACGAAAATAAAATATCTCGACGCGGCGGGACCCCTGAAGGGGCAAGTTATCAACTGCGCATTATCAGGCGCATAGATGTAACAGCAGGAGAGGAAAAGGCTATAGCACTTGCTACGAAGACGATCAATGTTGTCGTCGATTCGCAAGAGGCGTGTAGAAAGTACACAAAAAGAAGAATAACCGGGATCCACGGAAGCCACGGAGATCCCGAAAGCTCGCACAAGATCACATGGGCTCCATGCCACAAAGTCGACCCACGTAGGGAATGAAGGGGCGCACGCCGCAGCCCGAGCACTCTTACCCCGGGTTACCGACGATGGGTCTACAGACGCAAACCTGATACTAACGCACAACGACATATTAGACCATTACAGATTAGGTAGAAGGAGGTGCTATATCCTGGGACCTACACTTTGTGCACTTAGTAAACTTAGTAAAGAAGAGCAAGTCGCAGTTGAGCGACTATAGACGAACTCATTTATTAAGAAGACTTAATCGTGTGAACTGAAAAGAATTTAGTGCGCTGTGCGCATTCTGCGACGAGGAGGAGGACTAGCGCAATACAGTATGCTCCTGTAAGTGAAAAGGTGCATTGGGGATAGTTGAAAACCCAACCAAGGAGGGGGGGGAGGAAGTGCTGCCCAGGTCAGACCCTAAGCTACGGCTGAAGCTGACCTAAAGGGCCCACATGAAAGCAGTCGCCAATGGACTCCTGAAACGAGGAGCCCACCCACAGCAGTTTGACCTTGCATAAAATAAATATATTTTCATCATCATCATGATCCGCGGCAATCTAGGAAGTGCCCCGCACCTTGGTCATTTCGTCATATGTCGTGCCAATTTTTCTTGTCCTTTACACGTGATTTTGAAACCATGGAAGGGCGTAGGGCTTCTTGCGCCAAGAACAATACTCCTCACTTCGCTCCCGCCTGATCTTCGAACACATACCCTTCTTGATGTCTCTGAGGGGAGCAGTATCGTAATCAAAAATTAATATTGCATTTGATAAAGAGTCAGTGTTGATTAAAATTTTGTCTTTTTGAGAACAGGAGAATTGCAAAAAAAAAAAGCGTTATAGACATATGAGACGCCCCGCATAAGGCTCCTGGTTTCGCCGGGCTGTACGATTGCTTGTAGGCGCGCTCTTTGAAATCAATTGTGCATTTAAAATTTGCCAACTGGATGAAATTAAGAAATTCCGGGGTGTGCGGCCTTTTCGCTTCAGACGGCTAGTCGGGCGAGACAGAGTTTGTTCAGGGCCGACGCAAGGAACTGAACGCGAGTCGTTGATACATCCCTGTATCCCTGAATGACGCCTTCATATTAATGGCGCAATTATTCCTGCGCGTCTCGCTAGGTCGGTTTTTCAAAATCGAGCGCACCGGAGTGGGAGAACCGGCGGAGAGTGCTTCGAAGCATGCGTTATTTTTGGCGCCCTTGAAAACCTCGGTATAGGAGTCAGATCTCACTCTCTCTTCTCAACTATATGCACCAATTTACGTTCGCCCAGGGTTGCAATTTCAAGCCTTTTAATGCCCGTTTTGCTAGCTATATAAGGGTAGTCCAAACCGTTTCCAACTGAGCGTTCATGCCGGCTCGAGATGTGTGCAACGACCGCATGCGTCTCTCGAAGCCTTGAAGTTTGCGACTGGGGTAGTTGTCTTATATCTTAAGCACTGTATTCGTGCGCCCATCGTCTTTCCAACGTCAGAGTGGATAGCGCTGCGATTTTACGTTTTAGGTTTGTGCGAAATGAACGGAAGCAAAATTAATGCCAATCAGCAGTAAGAAACACTTGCTGTTGGGCTAGTCGGTCCTCCAATATTTTGATGAACCAGCGCAACGAACCTAACGGACGAGACGAGAGGAGGACGATATGGATTAGCGCTCCGTCCCTAGCTGTCGTCCTCATTTCATCTATAGTCAGTTGTGTTCTTTGCGACGGTTCATCACAGTCAGTAAAGCATCGACAACGAAGGAACCACTTCGAACTGATGCTGTCCCTTATATATACAAATACGATGTTTAATTGAGAGAAATATGTGCGGCCGTACAGCGCAGAAGCCGCAACGAGGATGCGAACCAGACGTCCTCGCCGAGACGTTTCCGCACACCGGAGGAGACGGCGCGTCGCCAGGTACACCGAGACCAGCGGTAGCGGCGGGCATTCAACGCAGAGAGAGAGAGAGAAGTTGTTGCCAGGAAGAAAGAAAAGGAAAGTGCACAGGCCTGCTCACTGGCTCAAGCCGAGCCACAATCGCTACCACGTGCAGATAGTAGGAGAGTTGAAAGATGGGATAGAAAGACAGGATAGTAAAAACGCGCTAAAGACAAGGCCGATCCCGGAGGCAGTGCAATACCGGGCCAACCGGTGGCGGGAGTGAAGCATCCTTCATACTCTACGGGGTCCAGACAGACGTAATGTAGACTCTTATATATGTTTGCGAGACCAACTCCCACGCGTTTACGCAAGGAAGAGGCAGCATGTGCACGCACAAACAACCCGTGCCGTTGAGCCGCCGGGGAAAGGGTACGAAGGCGCGCGCAGAAAAAGCGCGCGCTTTTTGCGGCGCGCTTCCGAGCACAACTCCCGTGGGACGTGGCATACGGGCTACGCGATAGAAATATACAGCGCGTGTTGCAGCCAGGCAAACAAGTGCACAGCAATTGCATAGACGTCGTAGCTAGGTGAGGCAAGGGAGACGGTTGGCAATACATTTATGTAAATGTATACGATGCCCTTGGCAAAGCGCGACGCGTAGAACGACAACGACAGCAGCACGTTTACGCTTTCAGCTTTGCCTACACGAAAGACGCCGCATTTTGTAGGCTTACTTGGAACTCCCGTCTCCCCTTTCCTTCACTCCAGCCGCTTTCTTTTTTCCTGCGCGCATATTGTTGTCGAAATTGAAGCACAGACAGTTTTCGCATCCTAAATGAACCTGTATAGATTCTGCGTGATTCGAGAAATTCTCCAAAGTCATTTTTAAAAACGAGTGTGAAGCGAGAAAGCAACCTTGCTTTTAGCGCAGCGGGCTGTATACTGTACCGCTGGCGCCAAGCTGTCGTACTCGATCTGTAAAGCTTGCTATATTAGGCAGTACGCGAAGATCAGTAAGCGCTAGGGGCACTTTCGTTTTCTCTGCATGCTCGCAGCAGTGGAGTATGCTCGTCATTACACTCACAAAGTGCAGATCTCCACGGCGTTGACAGGAACTCAGGAGCTCGTGGCTGTATGAATGGATGGATGGAAGATTGGAGCGTCCCCTTTGAAACGGGACGCTCGCTTTGCTCGGCTTTTTTTCTTTACGTTTCTTTAACGGCGTTAGAAATTGGTCTCTAAATCGGCCATTTTATTCAAATACATTTTTAATCCTACACTATTAACCTTATGTCACCTCTCTGCTTTAGCGCCACCAGCCTTCTAATAGCTTTTTGCTAACTTTCGCGCAGATTCATTCACATGGCCATTATTATCTCTAAATCATATAAGGTCTCAGGGTGAGTGACAGCGCCTGAATTGACATCCAAACGAATAGAACTACATTCGAGAACAATATGTTCAATTGTTTCTATAGATTTACCACACACAGCACATGTGTCATCTTCCTGGTTACATTTCTTTTTGTAGCTTTGCGTTCTAGCACACCCTGATCTAGCTTCAAACAGTGGGACGCTGCCTCTTGAATCATATCAGAAGAGTTCCTTCCTGATCTGGTTGTTTCCTATGTCGATATAGTTGTACACTCTGCTTATTTTTCATTTAATTAATCCAGTTTTCACCTGCGTTTTTTACCTGTCGTTTAAAGCCCTTTTTTCCGTCCTTGCGTTCTTCATACTTACTGATTAGTTTCGTGGTCATTTTCCCAATAGTGAGTCTCTTTCTGTATAAATATTTAAACACCTTAGCTGCCCACCTGTTATAGTCCAGTTTCCTCATGTGTTCTTCATATAATGTTTTACTCTGAGCTTCCCGTGCTTCGAATGATGCCCAGCCCATATCCCCTTGTACTACCTCGTTTGTGGTTTTGCCGTGGGTACCTATTGTTAATCTTCCAACAGCTCTTTGATTTATTTCTAATCTCGACTGAACTTCTGCCCTTATGCACAAAACCGCATTCCTGAAAGCAATCTCTGACACCATCTTTCCTTTCCATACCCCTCTCAGTACTTCCTATTTGTTGTGCCCCCGTAATGCCCTATATGTATGTTTATCACGGCATCTCTTCGTCCTTTCACCCTATGAGTCTGTTCGTGCTTTTCCATGTATATCTGTCCTTCGTTCACCCATACCCCGAGATATTTGTATTGTGCCGCTCTAGGCATTTCACGGCCTTGTATTGTAAGAAGCTGATCAGTTGAATCGTTAAAAATGATCAGGAATGTCTGAATTGCACTAAAACTGAAGCCTAGAGCGTTTAATTCATCTGCACAAGAATTTAGTTAACATCCCTAGCTAGCTGCTAACAGTACAATGTAATCCGTATACATTAATCCGGGCAGCCGCTGCTCTACGACCTTTCCGCCTAATTTGCACAGCAGATTATAACCTATATTACTTTATTGCAGTCTTCTTTCCATATTTGTCATATAAAGCATCAATAGCAGCGATGATAGAGGACAACCTTGTCTTTATCCTTTGTGTACCTCGACAGTTGTACCTGTTATTCCATTCCGTGCAATTTTAACTTTATTATCTCCGTATATTTCCAGTAGAAAATCAGTTATCTCATGACCGATAGCTTTACTTATCAGAATGTTGCACAAGAGTTCCTTACTCAAGTTGCCGCATGCAGCGCTTATCTCGAGGTAGGCTAAATAGAGAGGCCTGTTTTCTACCCTAGCTATTTCTATGCATTCGGTAAGCACGAACAGGCTATCATCTGCGTGCGAGACCACTTATGAACGTGTTCTGAAGCTATCTGAGTATCTTATTACTCTCTAGTCATGGCTGCATTTTAAATTTCACTGCCTGCATTGCAAGGTATAATACAGATGTTATCGTAATTGGTCTGAAGGATTTTATGTGCACCCTGTCTCCTTTACTGTTATAAATCAAATTCATTTTACTCTGTCCCCAGCTGTTATGACTGTTTCCAATGCTTTTAACATTATTTCCTTGCTTTCTTGACCAAGCTCATTAATCAGCATGATTGGAATTTCGTTTATCCGTGCGGATGTGCATCTAGGAATATTTGCTTGTGCCTTTTTCTAGTCAAGATTGATAAGCTCTAAACTGCCTTCTATTATGCTGTCCTGTGTTGTTCCCTGATCTGGGGAGGCTACCCTATCGTCGCTCCTAAATGACTAAGCTATAACTTATGTAATGGACTTCACAGCGTCGTCTCCCTCTAAACATTTTCCCTCGGCATCTTGAATCCGTTCCTGCTTCCTTTGATTCTGTTTACCCGGCCAGCTTATATGATTCCAGAATTTCCTTGGCCCACCTTTATTTGCATCGCCAGCTTCAGCCATCCAGCGATCAGTGGACTGCATGCTTTATTTCACCACGGATGAGGACCTGTACTTCCGGTTTCCTTTGTTGATAAAACTCCCATTTTCGGTTTATTTCATCTGGAGATAACTGCGCCTTCTTTGCCTCTCTGTGTTCTCTTGAAGCCACCGGTCGTTGTTCGATGGCCTCCTTAATTGCCTTATTCCGCCAACTTCGTGACTCCCGCTTTCCTTTCCAGCAGTTTGCCACATTTACTTGTTTCATTTTCGTATTGATGAGTAGATTTAATTGGTAAAAATCTGACTTTTACAGGCGTTTCTCTACTCCTTCCTCGATGCCTGATTCTATTGGCGCAATTTTTTCGTCGTTTAGTTTTGCGTTCCTGTTTTGTCTCTTCTGCATTTATCTTTTGAGCAGGGCTTCCAACTGTAGACCAATATGTTTATGATCACTTCCCAGACTGTACTTACCCTCTTCGCCTACTTCCATTTTTGCGAGCTTACTATTGATTCCCTGCGACATTAGGCAGCAGTCAGTGGCCATCTACCTGCTCCGGAATTCTCACGTGATTTGTTCCTCGCATTTAATTTCTCTATTCACAATAACTAGGTCTAGCATCAACTTCCCGTTAAAATCTGTGTATCCATCCAGAACCTCGATGTGGCCATTCATGTCACCCAGCAGAATAATACCAGCACTGTCTCCAAACTTTTTTATATCGTCATTAAGACACTTAACTAGATCCTTGTTTTCTTGCGTGCATTTGTCCCCTGTCTCTAAATAAACTGTCCCTAGCCATGACCTTTTACCGGCAATTGTTCCTGATAGCAAGGCATCTTCTTTCCAAGTTGATTTGATTCTTTGCCAATTTGTTCCTTCATGTATCAGCATACCAACACCTCCCCCGTTCTTCTCCGCTGTCGTTCTGTTGCACCCTTTCCAGACGCAGCCATCAAAAAACGGTGGGCATTCTAGATCCCTGACATTTCATTGTCCTTAAACTGCTGTTCTATTTCTAACAATTTCGCTCTCTTTCGACTGCCCTGCATGCTTATGTAACTGATCCTAGTGCTAAATTTCTTTTTGATAGTTTGCTTCTTGGACGTCATAGTGGCCGCTTTGATGGCGTCAGCCTCCATTATTACACTCTCTTCTTCGCTTCCACCCGCCTCTAGGCCCGGAGCCCCCGTGAACCCCCTGGAAGAGCTACGGCACGGCCCGCCAAGCGCCAGCCGATCTCAACTCCCACCCTTCCACTAAAATGGATGCCATCTCGTTCAAACCCCTTGCCAGCGCCTGCTCCACGCACTTCTTTGTTCATATCTTCCACTTCGAAGCCTTTCTCCAAGCTTAACATCCTAATCTTCCAATTAACAGTCACTACATCCTTGTCAACCTCTACGTTCTGTCCTGCCGGTACTGTGCCCACCACGATCTGCACATGTTGTCGTTTTGCCCCTATATCGACAACTTCCTGAACTAATCTTTCCGCCACTTGTGTGGCGTCATTTCTGAGGACATCATTCAACTAATTTTTAAAGCTTTTAAATAAAGTTCTTCTTTCTGAACGTCCCACGTTCAAAGATACAGCGTGGCAGTGAGCGAAGGCTTCTGTGCAGCAATTCGTCAAGCTAAGAAAAACTTTATCGACACGGCAAAGCACTTGACGTTACCTCGCACTAGACGTATAATCCCATTGACATGCAAAGAACACTTCTTATTGAAACATCCATACCCAGCGATTCTGGACAAAATCATTTTTGAGCGGAAAACCTTTTATAAACGCAATTTTTCATATGATGTATGATTTCACTATAAAAATCAATATATCCACAGATCACCCGACGGCAATCTTGAATTTTTTTCTATTAACGTTTTTGCTATCGTCAAAAGCATTCCCCATTGGTTTTCTAAGCGAGTCTTAAGTGTTCGATGTGATCGATGGAAACACTTCAAAAGAAAGATATTGGTACATCTTAGACGAATTGACCATTGTCTTCATTATTTTCGTAAAAGAATCTTACAATTTTACAATTTTCAAAATTTTTGTCCGAAATTGTTGGACAAAACTACAGATGATGGCACTACAGGTTGGCAGTGCTGTAGAAAAAGATGAGGACAACGAAAAGGCGAAATGCCAAGTGAAAAACGAAAACTAAAATTGAAAAGCCATTCTTATGTCCCATTTTTGCACTGCCAAAAGCTGACTTCCGGGAGAAGACTGCTTACTTATGGTGGCTTCATTTTCAGGCGCTTGATGCGCCATCCAGCACCCTAGAGGGGATCAGTGGCCCCCGTTGTCAGGGCTCGCAGACGCCGTCTACCATCAGAAAGCGATACTACGTAGAGCTCTTTGATATTACCAGTTGAGAACCTTCATACGGGAAGAAAGGAATGAAGGAATAAACATTTGATGTGAGGGAAGGAGAAGGGGGTTGAATCAAAGCAGGCGGAGTCTTCAGTTCAAGACCCCGGTGGCTCTGGCCGATGCCTTGGAGATGGCGATGGGCGCTTCCTGTTCCACCATGGTGGCGCTAGTGAGCCGCACCTCCCGGTGCTCCAAGACCGCATTGGGACGCTTTAAGTGGAGTGGTTTATTGGTGCATGCCCATGAGAGATGAAAAAATGTGGGGGTTGCGCCGCACGTGGACATGCATTCATATATAGTGTTTGGTGGAGGCGGTGTAGATGTTGGAGGCCGGGGAAAGCAAGTGTCTGGATTCGGCGGAGCATGTAAGCATCTCGCAAAAAAAGTTATTTTTGAGGAGGCGTTTGATACAACGATTGAGTCGTAAGGTCTCAAAGCGCGTAGAGTAGTCGGTCAAAAGGGGATACGTGTCTGGACTGAGCGTCCCCGCTCGATTGGTGTAATCACGAGCTAGGGTGTCAGCCTTGACGTTGCCTTCTAGGCCTGCGCGTCTGTGGACCCAGGTGATGACACGACCTTGATGTAGGGTGGCGACCAAAGTGCGGAGGGAAAGTTTGGGAACTGGGCTGTCGGTCAAGGCCGGACACGCAGCCTGAAAATATTCCTAAATGCGCATCCGCAGGGATAGACAAAATTCTAATAAAGCTGATTAATGAACTTGGTCCAAGAAGCAAGGAATTGTTGTTAAAAGCACTGGAAAGAGTCATAACAAATGAGCCAGTTCTGTACACCCGGCAACAGAGTAATATGACTTTGATTTATAAAGGGGATGGAGTCAGGACACCCACAAAATCCTTGAGACCGATTACGATAACATCTGATATATACAAGCTTGCAATGAAGGCGATGAAATTAAAAATACAGTGATAGGTAGAAAGCAATAAGATACTCGGAGAACTTCATAACGGGTTAAGAAGTGGTAGGCGCTTACACGATGCCTGTTCTTGCCTACTTAATGCACTGAAACAACAAGGGCGGAAGACGCACCTCTGTATTTAGCCTTCCTGGACATAAGAGCTGCATACGACAATGTGAACAGGCAACTGTCGGGCAACATACCGAAAGATAAAGGTGTCGGTCATGAGATAATTGATTTTCTACTGGAAATATACCGAAATCATAAAGTTAAATTTACATGGAAAAGCGCAAGCCTCTTACCTGTCACAGAGTGTGCTCCGCACACAAGTGAATTGGGGTTTTCGGGGTCCAAATCATCGCGCTTAATGCGAGCCAACCACAGCCCGCGCCAATTCGTACTGAGACTCTTGGAGCGTCCGCACTTGCATGCCTACGATAACCTTACGAATGCGGAAGAAATTCGGGTCAATCGGCTTCTTATTTCGCCTGGAGATGTCGCTACGGTTGGAGCAGCTAAGGGTGGCACACAAAACCATATTGAAGCTACGGATGGACGAGAACCAACACGATGCGAGCTGAAAGAGGCGCGGTAAGCTAGAGGCGGTCTGGCGGTGGTTCGGCAGCATGGCCGACTGGCATCCCACGGCCACTGGATGTGACGTCGGTGCAAGCCATGTATAGAGGGAACCTAAGCTTGGTTCCGCTGTTCGGAAACTCTATTAATCCTGAGCCCTCCGCTACGGCGTCTCTCATAGTCACATGTTCAGCTTTGGGTCGTTAAATTTCACATACCACATTATTCTTACGGGAGCTCCCCCAGGAGGCTGTGTATTCTTTGGTGCTCATATTGGCCTCTGTAGTACGTCGACGCTACTTTTTGTTTCGTCTATTCTTCTGCTTCTTCCAGGCTTACCACGGTAATACGGTTAGCCTGCAGTCCTCCTACCACCGCGGCCGTACATTAATCAGAAAAAGGAACACAACTGGAACGCTAACATCAAAACGTGATATTATTTTAGACAAGCTGCATAATATCGTAGGTGATTTATACTTCGAAGGCGCAATGACCTCTCTGGGGAAGTATTAATGAACCCCGCGTATATTCTTTCTGCAGCCGGTTAAATGTTTGTATTCATTTATTCATTCGAATTTCAGTTGTCCCGTTCGCGTTTCATTTGACGTAATGGCTTTTGTACAGCGTATGCTTATAAAGACACGGACGCTGTTTGTTTTCATCCAGGTGAGTTTTGCAGTTTGGACGTGAAATTGGACAGTGGACGCAAAATTTTGACTTCAAAATTCTGGCATTGCAGCCATAGAATTCGTTCCTCTATTTTCAACAACCGGAGCCGCAACAATAGCAAACAGACGAGAGTACCGTATTTGCTCTAGGACGCATATGCTCCCGGGCTCTCAGTGTTGCTTTTCTTGACCCCCGCAAACCATGTGCCTTCATATGCACAGTTTCCGGGTCTCCTCGAGAGCCGCGCTTACTGCTGCAACAGCAGTTGGTGCGCGAGGGGCGCACCGGAAGGCACATCTCAGAGTCGAAGGCAAGAGCCTGAGTTGACCATCCAAGTAGCCACGTTTCGCCTCAACGCCTGTGGCGCTTCTACCAGCGTTCGATGCATGTCAGCCGTTGAAACCAGCACGGCCAGCGAGGCCGAGATCCCTGGTATCCGACGTGGTCTAGTGGCTATGATGTCTGGCTTTAACCCAGAATACCCGGGTTCGATTCCCGGCGTCGGATGAAAGCTCTAGCTTTTTCTATTCCTTTTTTCTTCTAGAGAGCGATAAGGTCTGCACTTGGGGAGAAAATGCAATGAAAGGAGTAATAATAATAATAATAATTGGTTTTTGGGGAAAGGAAATGGCGCAGTACCTGTCTCATATATCGTTGGACACCTGAACCGGGCCGTAAGGAAAGTGATAAGGGAGGGAGTGAAAGAAGAAAGGAAGAATGAGGTGCCGTTGTGGAGGGCTCCGGAATAATTTCGACCACCTGGGGATCTTTAACGTGCACTGACATCGCACAGCACACGGGCGCCTTAGCGTTTTTCCTCCATAAAAACGCAGCCGCCGCGGTCGGGTTCGAACGCGGGAATTCCAGATCAGTAGTCGAGCGCCCTAACCACTGATCCACCGCGGCGGTGCAAAATTCAGGGTTCGCATCTTATACTGCTTCAGTTTGGATTACGATGAGCTGCGCAGAACCTGCCCCGCTGAGGACCACCCTGAAAAACGCAGCTGACGATCACGGTGGCGCAGCGATTAGAAATGTAACGATCCGTCACGCTTTGAAGTATGTTTAATTCTATATATTACGATTACAGGTCGAATATCTTAGTCGATGAAGCAGTATAAGATGTGATCCCTGAATTTTGCACCGCCGCGGTGGCTCAGTGGTGAGTGCGCTCGGCTACTGATCCGGAGCACCCGGGTTCGAACCCGACCGCGGCGGCTGCGTTTTTATGGAGGAAAAACGCCAAGGCGCCCTTGTGCTGTGCGATGTCAGTGCACGTTAAAGATCCCCAGGTGGTCGAAATTATTCCGGAGCCCTCCACTACGGCACCTAATTCTTACTTTCTTCTTTCACTCCCTCTCTTACCCCTTCCCTTACGGCGCGGTTCAGGTGTCCAACGATATATGAGACAGATACTGCGCCATTTCCTTTCCCAAAAAAACAATTAATAATTAATCACGGTGGCTCACAAGCCAGCGCTGACTTCAGCATTCCTCAATGGTCATGAGAAACGCTGGCAGGCTTCACACTGGGTGCCAAGAAAACGCGTTTCGTCACGTTGTCCCAGAGTCGCGGGACGCTGAAAAGTGAGCCCGTCGCATGCATATGGACTTCTAAAATGTGTCGACATGTGTGACAATCTAATAATACTGTGCGGAAAGTATACATGCATGCGCGCCTACGCAAGGAATTCGAACCACAGACACATCTAGATGTCATGTGCGCAAACGCGAGCTGAGTGCGTGGTCCGTTGCGCAGGTCTTGCTGCGAACTGCGCTTGAGCACGAGCGTCGCAACCGACAGGAGTATCTGTTACGGGTCCAAGTTCGACTTATTTTTGGAAATGTCGCGGAGAGTTTGAAGGATGCTTCACTCCCGCCACCGGTTGGCCCGGCATTGCACTACCTCCGGGATCGGCCTTGTCTTTAGCGCGTCTTTACTATCCTGTCTTTCTGTCCCGTCTTTCAACTCTCGCTACTATCTGCACGTGGTAGCGATTGTGGCTCGGCTTGAGCCAGTGGGCAGGCCTGTGCACTTTCCTTTCTTTCTTCCTGGCAGCAACAGACAGAACCGACAGTCGATACTTCAAACGCTGCACGTGCTCGCGCTTGAGCCGTGGCAGTCGGGGGAAAAAATGGCGGTGATATAGCTCTGGTTAAACCTGGAGTGACGCGATAGCTACAGCTGGCCGAGTGGAACTTGGTCACGTGACCAACCACGTGACACACCACGTCATCAGCCACGGCGCCGCGCCACCGACAGCTGCTCCGCACCACGTGACCGGCCACGTGACAGCGTGGCGGCGCAGCCACAGGGTAGGGGCGCCAGCACGCTGAACGCTCGAAATGCTACCGCAATGTAACTATCGCTACAAAAAGAAAAGAGAGTTCGACGAGAGATGGGGACTCTCGGATACCCCGTGCGCTTTCAATAATGTATTGCTGCACTTCTTCGCGCCTGCAGTTTCGGTTTCGGTTTCCGCGGTCAGTGCACAAGAGAGCTTTTGCGGGGAACAGACACACGTCTCTTGCGTTTGCGAAAGACTTCGGTGATTCCTCGCGGAATCACCGAGGTACACTTCAAGTTCCTTCAGGCACTTATAGTTCCTTCGGCTTCCACCCCGTGGCGCATGGCTTTGAAGATTAAAAAAAAACGCGCTGACATCATCCGGGACGTAGAAAAGAGAATGACCAAGTGGCTTCCCACTGATGCGTTATAGATCGATTGACTTAGCGGCACCGGCTGGGCACTGTCCTGAATTCCTTGATAATGGACGCAGCGAATACTTCAGACAGGTTTGAAGCCGAGAGGGTTGGCGAACTCGGAAATACGCGCACAAGGGTCCGGTGAGGCGCACAGAAAGGCCACAGTCAAACAGCTCTCAGTCCTTCAAAGCTCTCTGATCCTACTGGCTGCGAAAATCTCCCCGACGGTTTCATGTAACGAAGCCCGGCACGCTGCATGGGACAAATCTCGTCGATTAGCGGATTGTCACGGCAGTTACGGCATTCAGACAAACTGCTCTAAACTATACGAAACAAAAGTTGCTGAGCGCCGCCAGTAACTGGTGCTAAGCTCATAAGCTGCGCAACCAGCCTCCATAGAAACTGGCCGCTGGCTGTGGCTGGATTTTGATTCGTAGTTTTGCGACTAGTAGGATTAAAGAACTCTCTACATTCGATGTCTATATACGAGCTAGACGCATGCACAAATAACGCAGGTGTTCGCAGTGTCTTTAGAATGGTCGTCGGTAATTTTTTTTTGATTTTGGGTTCTTGTTTAACAAATAAACGACGAGAATGCGCATTATTGCGTTTGGCCAGTGCGTTTCTTGGATCAGTGCCTTGCTCGTTCCCTCTATCTTGATTAGGCCTCCTTTTTAGAAAGGAAAATGCGTGCACATGTGCATAATCTCTTTTGCACTACACTGCCTGCTAAACATCAGATCGATGCTCATGTTTCGCAATGATGTCGATTGTGTTGAACTGGGTTAGAGAGGAGTCCTCTGATATTCGAAGTCTGAGGCGAATGTTTTGTGCTTAATGACGTCGACGTTGAAGTCGTAAACGATGACGACTGGCGAAGTGTGATCGAAACCGACGAGGGAGGACTTGATGAATTTCGTGGTGTCTTCCTGAGAGGCGTTTCGAGGTGTTCTGCGATGTCTCTTGTTGGGACCGCGCCCTCGTACCCTCTTGTGGTGTGCGACGTTAGCAATTCGGAGCCCTTTACTATGGCATACCCAGCAATTCTGGACAAAAGCATTTCTGAGCGGGAATCCGTTTATGAACGTATTTTTTTTTCATATAATGTAAGGTTTCACTATAAAAATCAATATATCCGCAGATCACCCGACGGAAATCTTGTATTTTTTTTCTATTCACGTTTTTGCTATCGTCAAAAGCGTTCTTCATTTATTTTCTATGGCAGTCTTAACTGTTCGATACGACCGCTGGAAACACTTTAAAAGAAAGATTTTGCTACATATCAAAATAATGAACCATTACCTTCAATATTTCCGTACCAATGTCTTACAATTTTCCAATTGTCAAAATTTTTGCCCAAGAAACCTGGACTTGCCCCTCTTTTGCTCTTCCTTCATCCCAACCCTCACGGCGCGGTTGAGGTCCCTGCTGGGAGTGGGGACGGCAGTTATTGCGCCTTTCCTTTCTTCAAAAACAATTTATTTATTTGTTTATACGCCGATTACTGGATTCTCAAGAGCATTAACAGCTAGCGCTTCGAAAGGACACTGTTATCAGTAATCAGCAAACGGAAGACTGCTGTTTGCATATGTTGTTGAATATTCTAGTTTGTTGCTGTGATCTTGCACGCAGAAATATTACGACCCGCTGACTGCCGTAGCCCCATTAAAAATTTGTATTGAAACCACATAAGCTCCTCATTACCACGTGACTGAACATGATAAATGTAAACAAAAAAATCGTTACCAGGAATTCACGACAGCGCGGTAGTTCTCTTGTTTTGCGACTACGTAGGGCATGCCAAGAAATGCACGGCTGTATTTGTATCTGGAGAAAGAATACTCGGCGGCAGCGGAGGTGCGATCTGAGAACCTCTATGTGTGAAGAGCAGCGTTAGAAAGGGGTTAGACCACTCGGCTACGGGGCGACACTAATGGGCGCGTTGGCGCACTGGCTTTTGTTTCCTTCATGTACTGCACCTCACTGATACTTTATGGCCGTCATAACTTCTAGATGCGAGAGCAGGAAGTTTTTATAAGTCAGATTCAATCAATCAATCAATCAATCAATCAATCAATCAATCAACTTTATTCAGCATTTTTTGTCCTGAAGAACAGAAAAAAAAATGCTAAGAAGTGCGTAAGAAGTGCTGGCAATCAGCATCAACTTCTTTGCGCACTGTCGCACCACACTATTTAGTTTTCTCTCGGTTACACATAAAAATATTCCTACTGAGTTACCCGGGGTTCGCTGTTGGCAGCTGACAGATGGCGCTAGTTGGCGATGTCCGGGAAAGCTGGACGTGATCAGTAACATCATCCGCAGTATGCAACAAATAGATTAAAAGAATAAAAATATTCCTGTCAGTATTCAACATCGCTTTTGCTGAGCACCTCCTTGCAGGAGCCGCCAACAAAATTCCGTTCGAGTACTGCTGCTGCTGACAGCTGCTGCCGATAGCTGCATGGCGCTGCGGGGCCCTTCTATCCCTGTCGAATACACTGAAATGCACTAACCTAGCAAAACATGTGGTAACATCAATCGTTTCTATCTTTTGCAAGGATGATGTAATGAAATGCCAAAGACTAAAGATAAATTCTCAACATACCCGGTCTTTAGCGAGAACATACCCTGTAGAATGAGGTAATTGAAACTTCAGAAGCATTTGTCGATTGGAACAAGGCCCTGGAAGCTCAGCGTTGCCACAAGCTTTTTCACGAGCACGTAATGAGAAAGAGAGCACGGAAAACAACGAGGAGAAGGAGCCTTTGAAGAAAGGAAAGGCGCGCTAATGTTTTCCTTTGATGGACGTCAGCACCGCGCCTTCACGAGGGAAGTAATAATAATAATAATTGGTTTTTGGGGAAAGGAAATGCCGCAGTATCTCTCTAATGTATCGTTGGACACCTGGACCGCGCCGTAAGGGAAGGGATAAAGGAGGGAGTGAAAGAAGAAAGGAAGAGAGAGGTGCCGTAGTGGAGGGCTCCGGAATAATTTCGACCACCTGGGGATCTTTAACGTGCATTGACATCGCACAGCACACGGGCGCCTTAGCGTTTTGCCTCCATAAAAACGCAGCCGCCGCAGTTTGGTTCGAACCCGGGAACTCCGGATCATTAGTCGAGCGCCCTAATCACTGAGCCACCGCGGTGGGTATGAGGGAAAGAACGAAGGAGTTCAAAAGTGGGAGAGAGCAAGAATTGATGGCACGTAGCGCACGTGGAGCATGCATTTAATTTCACAACTTGTTGCAGTGGAGTGGTGGGGGTGATGCGTAGAAGCTGTCGCCTCGCGCTCAAGCTCCTGCTCCTCTGCGCTCCGATAATTGCTCGTGGACGCACCAAAAGGGTCGAATCTTGTCAGCGCATGTTGAAAAAAAAAATAAATCTGATCGAACGCTTACCTCGAATTTGAACGATGGCTGGGGTGGTGCGAAGTGTCGATGCCAGCCAGAGTGTTAAGTAAAGGCCTGGTTGCACGCGTCGTTCTATTCTACGAAGTCCCCGCGGCAGAAGGCTACCCGGCGGCGCGACGCCCAGCTGGAGGGAGATAGATGCATGTATCGAAGAAGCGGCGGCGTGCCGCAGTGTATCCCACGGCGCGAAAGCAAATGTGACCTACGAGTGGCTAATACCACTGAGCGAAGGGGCCTGCGAGGGCGGCGGCGCTGCCATCTCTGATAAAATGGTGAAAGTGTTCATTTAGACATCATTCCACTAATTTTAGCACGCATGCATATGTATCTCTAAGCACTTTTGTGCTCGAATGCGTGAAGTCGCGTGCCTTGGGATGTCTGCTCAACTGTGGGTACCAGCGACGCTGTTTTCTGCTACACCTTTGGCTTGAGGGAGGAAATAGAGCAATTTCGATTCCCGACTAGGTCGTGTTCACTGAAAAAAACGCGGCATTGCACGCTTGATGCAGCGTTTATATTCCCGATAATCACATTTCCGTGCCCATATCGCTGCGTAACTCGATGGCCATGGGAGCCATGTTGTTGTCGGCAGGAGCAAGTACTAAAACCGGAAGATTGGTTTAGGTTTAGGGAGGTTTAACGTCCCAAAGCCACTCAGGCTATGAGGGACGCCGTAGTGGAGGGCTCCGGAAATTTCTACCACCCGGGGTTCTTCAACGTACACTAACATCGCACAGTACACGGGCCTCTAGAGTTTCGCCTCCATTGAAGTTCGACCGCCGCGGCCGGGATCGAACCCGCGTCTTTCAGGCCAGCAGCCGAGCGCCATAACCACTGAGCCACCGCGGCGGCTAAAACCGGAAGAGCGGGCTGCCGTTTCCGGCCTCACTGGGCGCCGCACTGCCGCGCGTCTACTTCGTGGGTCCATATTGGCGGCGGCGGGTATTTCGACGCCGGGCGTCGAGTGCGCGCTGCAGGGTGAAAGCCGCCGACTGCAGTAAATTCCTGCATGTATCCCGGTCTCAACTTCAGGAAGCCTTTTGCTGAGAGGGCTGTATTGGAGTAGCCGGCTGCAGTAATCAGTGATAGGGTGGACGTGTAGTGGGGGGGGGGGGGGGGGAGGATGTAGTTCTGTAGGGTGTCGTGTAGACGTGCATCGTGAACGACTGTGCGTCACGCACGCACAGAGAGTGTTGAAGGGTGAAAGGAGGGAGAAGGGGAGAGATATGGCACTCATGACGCCGCGAGTGCCATCATTGTGTTCGGACCAATCAGTGACTGGCATTCTGGCCAATCAGCGTGACGCCGTGCGATAAAACAACGCCAACAACGGCGCACAAATGGGGAACACCGCCCTAGCAGCTGTTGCTGTCAAATTACCAACAACCATGCTACAGATGCCTCGAAGGCCAGCGATAGCATCGCTAATCACAAGTGCCAACTCCAAGGGCCCTTCCTGGGCGTACGCGCCCAGCGTCCGCGCTCTTGGAGTATGCCGGAACGAGCGTGGAAAAGGGGCATGCATCTCCATGCTGGCTCGCTTCCCCTCTCGAGCCGAGGGAAAGAATTTCAAGTCGTGCAGAAAGGGGGTTGGGGAGCGCTGAAAGGGCATTTTATACCCCTGTCACACGGGCACTTTCGATCCTCATTGAGTCAATGCTCATCGAACTCAATGCAGATCGACGGTTGTCACACGGCCACTTTCAAGCGCAATCGAGCTCGATCCTGCTTGACTCGATGCCGATTCCTCAAGAGTGCTTGAGGTTCCAAGCACAATCGAGAACACTCTCGCTCTCATGAAGCTATAAAAATAAACACTATTTAACAAAACCAAACCACAATTGTTGTTGTTGTAATTTATTAAAATGCAAGACAGAACATTTTCAGGTACTATGCGTGCTTCTATGCAAACATGTTTGAAAATAATCTCCACACCACGCTCCAAGCTTCGCCGTCAGTGTAAACAAAGATGGCGTCCTCCTGCTCGTCGGCGCGGAAACTGTGGAGCGAGCGCGAGACAGCCGCTCTCATCGACTGCTGGCAGGACCGCCTAAATAATTTGCGGCGCCAGAAGAGAAACGCCGCAGTCTATGCAGAAATCGCGGAGGCGTTGCGGGCCCTCGGGTTGCACCGCACAGCAGCACAGGTGCGCCACAAAAACCTGGCGCAGATACGCAATGTACCGATTTGGCTACGGATTTGGCTGCCGCTGCCCCCGACTGCACAGTGTTGCCGGACATCGCCATGTTACGGCTGTCGGCGGAACATTTGGCGCCACCTAACACACATGAGGGAAACTTCTCAATGAGCATTGAAAATGCCCGTGTAGCACCGGATGTTTCGAGCGTGCTCGAAAATCTCGATGCAGATCGAGTTCAATGAGGATCGAAAGTGCCCGTGTGACAGGGGTATTAAACAGCGAAGAAAAGCGGGGAGAACCTCAAGGAGCTTCAAGCCATGAAGAAAAGAGTCGCCGAGAGCCCCGTGGTCCAAAAGCGGACCCTGCTTCTGAAGCGTGTGCGAGCGCCCGTGCGCTAGCGCCGACATCTAGCCTCGCTGACGCTCGCTGGCGTCTCTTACAGTGCGCATGTGCAGATCGGTTCTGACGTACGCCAAGAGCGCCGACGCTGGGCGCGTACGCCCAGGGAGCATCCTTACCACGAGCAACCACAAATTAATAAAAAAGACATCCCCTATGCTCCTTGGTTCATGTCTCCCATTGATGAAAACGACAAATTGAAAAAAAAGACACCCCTATGCTCCTTGGTTTCTTTCTCCCATTGATGAAAACCACGAATTAAGAAAAAAACTTCCCCTATGCTTCTTGGTTTCTGTCTCCCACTGATGAAAACCACGAATTAAGAAAAAACGACATCCCCTATGCTCCTTGGTTACTGTCTCCCATTGATGAAAACAACGAATTAAGAAAAAAAAGACATCCCTATGCTCCTTGGTTTCTCTCCCCCTTTGATGAAAACCAATAATTAAGAAAAAAAGACATCCCCTATGCTCCTTTGTTTCTGTCTCCCACTGATGAAAACCACGAATAAAGAAAAAAGATATCCCCTATGCTCCCTGGTTTCTGTCTCCCATTGATGAAAACCACGAATTAAGAAAAAAAGACATCCCCTATGCTCCTTTGTTTCTGTCTCCCACTGATGAAAATCACGAATTAAGAAAAAAGATATCCCCTATGCTCCTTCGTTTCTGCCTGCCATTGATGAAAACCACGGATTAAGAAAAAAAGACATCCCCTATGCTCCTTGGTTACAGTCTCCCATTGATGAAAACCACGAATTAAGAAAAAGACATTCCCTATGGTCCTTGGTTTCTGTCTCCCATTGATGAAAACAACGAATTAAGAAAAAGACATTCCCTATGCTCCTTGGTTTCTGTCTCCCATTGATGAAAACCACGAATTAAGAAAAAAGACATCCCCTATGCTCCTTGGTTTCTGTGTCCCATTGCTGAAAACCACAAATTAAAAAAGAGACATCCCCTATACTCCTTGGTTTCTGTGGCTGTTGGCATTCCGGACGAGATGTCTGAAACATGGTCGACAGCAGAAAATAAAGTTATAAATCTCTGTTCCGAAAAACTAGGGGTTAATCTTCAATCTACACAAATTGAAAGATCGCATCGTCTAGGGCAGTTTCAGACTGAGAAATGCAGGCCAATCATAGTAAAACTTACATATTTTAAGGATAAACAACTTATTCTCGAAAACGGAAAGAAGTTTAAAGACACCGATTATGCAGTGCGTGAGGACTTTTCACTACAAACGCGGCTCGCCAGGAAAAAGCTCTTGGAATTTGCCAAATCTAAAAAAACGGCCTACAAGCTCAGCGTAGACGAACTGCGCATGGGTGATTCAGTATACATGTACGACTCTGACACTGACCAAGTAATAGAAGTCTCACGATAGCTAAGATGCCGAAGCAATGCACGTGTTACCAAAAACCCGATCCAGTCGCCTATAGATAGCATTCCAAGCCCACCTCTCCATTTGACATTCACTAACATACGCAGCCTTCTTCCTAAACGCACCGAACTCTGCTCATATCTTGATAATAGCAACTGTAATATACTACTTCTAACGGAAACGTGGTTGCGTCCAGATATCGCTGACGAGGAACTTCTGCCTGATAGCAACGGATTTCAAATTTACCGAAAAGATAGAATAAGCAAAAGGGGCGGCGGAGTATTAATTGCAGTTAATAATAACATTTTGTCTTTCCTTGTGGATATTCCATGTGAACTGGAAATCATATGGGTAGCAATAGCATCCCGCCTCGGTAACACTGTCTTAGGCATCTGCTACAGGCCCCCGGACTCCCCTGCCACGCTTGTCGCTGACCTACATGACAATATCACGGCTATTCGAACCAGATTTCCTAAATCTGACATTTTCTTGTTCGGGGATTTTAATTACCCAGACATTGATTGGCTGAACCTATGTTCACATTCATCTGCCTCTAATGAGTTCATGCAGCTAACACTCGACTTTTCTTTTGTTCAACTAGTCAATGCTCCAACACGCGATGCTAATATTTTAGACCTTATTTTATCATCTGCTCCCGAGAGGGTTAGTGATATATCTTATAATGACGGGTTCAGTGATCATCAGCTTCTTCAGTTATCGATTAATGCCCCTTATTACTCACGCCGCACCCAACCAAAACAGATTCTAAATTACAGGAAGGCTGACTTTGACGCTATTAATCGTTGTCTCGAGCATTTCTCCGAAATTTTTGTGCGTGATTTTTCATCCCGGTCTGTTAACGAAAACTGGACTTTGTTCAAAGAAAAAATAGCGAAACTGGTGCGCAAACACATTCCGAGAATAACATTACGGGTCAACATATCTAAACCTTGGTATAACAATTCCTTACGAGCATTGAAAAACAAGAAAAAACGTCTTTTTAGAGCCGCGAAACGATTGCGCACTGATTCTGCGCATGCTGAGCACAGACTGTGTGAAGCATCATACTGCCATGCCATCCGGAAAGCCAAACATAAATTTTTATCACAGGACCTTCAATCGCTCATAAAAAATAACCCCGCAAAATTTTGGAAAACAATTTCCCCGTCACGCACGTCGGACACCATTTCATTGCTTGATGAAAACAAATGTCCAATACCCCAAGAGAACTGTCCAGTTACGTTTAATGACTACTTCACATCAGTATTCACTACCGAAGACTATTCCAACCTACCTCAACCCCAAGAACTCAATTACCCATTCATGACTACAATAGATATAACAGCAGAAGGCGTAGCGTCTCTAATTAACAGTCTTAAGGTATCAACTTCCTCAGGGGTAGACGGAATAAATACAAAAATTCTCAAACACACCATACATCCCTCTAGTATCATTCTGTGTCATATTTTCAGGCAATCTTTAGCAACCGGCGAAATTCCTTATGACTGGAAGATTGGCAAAATAATCCCTGTTTACAAATCTGGCGGCAAAAACACAGTAACTACCGCCCCATATCACTAACGAGTATTCCATGTAAGTTACTTGAACACTTCGTTGCATCTAACGTCGCGCGCCATCTCGAGAACAATGATTTCTTTTTCCCACGCCAGCACGGATTCAGAAAAGGGTTTTCCTGTGATACACAACTAATTGAACTTACCAGTGATTTATTCAAGAACATGGATGAAAACTACCAGACTGACTGCATATTCCTTGACTTTTCCAGAGCGTTTGACCGTGTTGCCCATTGTCGCCTTATAGCTAAAATATCGTCGCTTAATTTAGACTCGCTAACTGTCTCCTGGATCCGGAACTTCATATCTTTTCGTAAGCAGTTCACGGTAACAAACAACTTTTCATCACCCCTTAGTGACGTCACTTCTGGCGTCCCTCAGGGAAGTGTTCTCGGTCCCTTATTATTTTCAATTTTCATAAATGACCTGCCATCGCATCTTACATCATCGGTCCGACTGTTCGCCGATGACTGCATAATTTATCGCCAAATCCGCTCAACCACTGACCATGCAATTCTTCAGCAGGACCTTGAATGTGTAACTAACTGGTGCACATCATGGCAAATGACACTTAATACTGACAAATGTAAAATCATGACAGTTAGCCGGAAGCATTCAAACTCGCTATTCACTTATTCCCTTAACAGTGTCACACTATCCCGCACGTCTTCCTATAAATACCTTGGCGTTTATCTGACTTCAAATCTTTCTTGGCCGGAACATATTCAATGCATAACTGCTAAAGCATCGCGCACGCTTGGCTACCTGATAAGAAATCTTCATAGCGCACCTGTTTCTACCCGCAAGCTAGCATACTTAACATTTGTCCGTCCCCAACTCGAATATGCATCAGCCATCTGGTCACCACATCAGGCTTATTTAATTCATTCACTCGAAGCAATTCAGAACCGTGCAGCGCGTTTTATTTCTCACGACTACAACCGTCTTTCCAGCGTAACAAGCATCAAGTTATCTTTATCGCTAACAAGTTTACAGACACGTAGGGATATCGCACTTCTTTGCTTACTACAGAAACTAATATACAGTCGTCACGCGTCCAAACTGCCACTTACACGCCCAATGCGCACTTCACGTCGCCTACATAATAATCTTAGCTTCCAACGTCTATTCGGCCGAACACTCGCGTTTAATTCTTCTGCTTTGCCACGTGCTATCAAGTGTTGGAATGGCCTTCCGGATTGCATTGCTACCATACGTGACCCATTAATCTTCAAAAACGAATTGACCACCTTCATGCATCCATGATATTGTACATAAATTGTTTTCGTATGTGTTGTCAAATCCATGCAGTGCCACTATTTGTTTGCTGTTTTTCCTCTGTGTCAATATATTACGTTTTTTTTTATGTACGGTGTAATCATTGTTTGCAGTCCAATGTATTTAATATTGTTTATTTTTTGTTCTTTCCACTTTGTAAAATCTTTTGTCTGCTAAATATTGTAACCCCTCCCCTCACACAATGTTCCAAGTGTGGAACCTGTGAGGTATTTGTATAAATAAATAAATAAATAAATAAATAAATAAATAAATAAATAAATAAATAAATAAATAAATAAATAAATAAATTAATAAATAAATATAATAAACATGGATAGGAAAAAGCAGAGAAGGGGAGTGGGAGCCGCACGAAAAAGCGGAGACTGCGCAGAACATGTATGTCCTGCGCAGTGTGTAATCTATTTTAGGTCGTCTTATTTAATTTATATATTAATTATATTGCACACATTTCTTTCAGATACTAAGCTCATTCATTATAAATGCCCATGATAAGAGTGCCTTGGTATAATCACATTCTGAAGCTGAAGGAATCCTTAAACCAACAGTTTTTGGCGTAAAATAGTGTGGTGGACTTGTAACAATAAATTAAAAAATAACGCGAACAAAGCAAAACTAGTTGTTTTTCGACAAAAAGGAAAACAACTTTCGCTACAGGAGTATATAAAGTTTAGATCCTCACCGATAGATGTGGTAGACAGTGTTAAGGTACTAGGGGTATACTTTGCTTAAACATTACATTGGGATGATCATATACATAAGGCTACACTCCTTGAAAGCATTACTGGGATACACTGCTTGAAAGGGTTCCTTGCGTTCAAAACATAATCTGCATAATGATATAGTCTTAGAAGTAAACTGAGTTGCATAAGGGGAATTTCAAATCGCAACCGCTATGTTTTCCAGAAAATAGTTAAACTGATGGTACACAATTGTCTGTTTTCCACCTGCCTAACCTACTCCCATTTAGTCTGGGGAACTACAACAAGAGTAAGCCTACTGAAGATCCAAAGGCTACATAAAAAGATATTGCGGATCGTCGAGCAAGTTTTCTTGCTTCGCGACATCGAAGAGCTGCTCTATGAGAGATTTCAATTCAGATTTTGACTTCTGAATGGACTGTGAAGGTATTGGTCGCTACACGTCTTGCTTTTCGTGGATTCGGCGAGCGTTTCGAATCGCCGAAATACAAATTTGGTGATCATTCTTGACCCCCGCCGCGGTGGCTCAGTGGTTAGGGCGCTCGACTACTGATCCGGAGTTCCCGGGTTCGAACCCGACCGCGGCGGCTGCGTTTTTATGGAGGAAAAACGCTAAGGCGCCCGTGTGCTGTGCGATGTCAGTGCACGTTAAAGATCCCCAGGTGGTCGAAATTATTCCGGAGCCCTCCACTACGGCACCTATTCTTCCTTTCTTCTTTCACTCCCTCCTTTATCCCTTTCCTTACGGCGCGGTTCAGGTGTCCAAAGATATATGAGACAGATACTGCGCCATTTCCTTTCCCCAAAAAACCAATTATTATTATTAATCATTCTTGCTCGTGCTCAGCAGTGCGGTTTCGCCCACGGCGGGCTAACGCGTCACGCATGCAAACACAGCGGTGGAAAGACTGTCGTTCCTGCGTCACGACGGGCTTGGCCTGGCCCTTGTCAAACGCAACGTAAGAGAATGAAACATCGTCGCGTAAAGACATGGCACCCGCCGGCAGCGCATAGCTGGCCGGTCCAGGCCCAGCACGCATACCCGCCTACTCCCCGCACTTACCAGGCGCTGATCCACTTCCGAGGAGGCTCTTGAGAAGGGGACGCATTAAAATATGCGAACGCGAGAACGGATGATGAAGCGTGAATCATTCCGATGCTTCATCGGTGGAACCCTCCCCGGCAGCGTTTCTTAAAAGTCCGCGCGTCGCTACCAGGCTGCGAGCCTGATACGTCATCATTACGGACAATTCTGATGGTTCATGGTTCCCACCGAGCTGTCGCCATCCAATATGCAGTCACGCGCGGTGCGGAAAGCTGCTAATAAATTCACGACAATACGGCGCTCCCAGTTCTCCGAATCCTCCCAGCGGGCCCGGGCGCACAGAGCGCGATCGAACTGCAATGGCTCCAGTCCGGACCCGAGGAGCGCCCTCTTCCTTGCCCCGTGACGAGGGTGTTTTCGCGCTTGGCTGTCGGGGACCATTAGGAGATTCGAGGGGCCGTGGACGGGCCGCGCCCAGGCAGAATCGCGAGCGCGAAGAGATAAACGCAGCGATCGCCGTCGCGAGGGGGCGCCGCGCTCATGCGTGGGAGCCATCATGTATGCAACATGCGCGACAGAATCCTTTCGTGACACCCCCGTTCGAGGTCGCCTCCCTTACATGATAGATGAGCTTCGGCGATGGAGCAGCACGCGCGTTGAAGAAGCACCGGGAAGAAGCTTTTGAACCTGAGAGGGACAGAGAAGGTCATTCTACATCTGTGGGAGTCGAATGAAAAAGGGCAGGCTTTTTTACGCCGAACATATACGCCGAAATTTGGTAGCTGCCGACTCAGGCCCCTGTGTCTTCTTCGCTGCTTTCGCCAGATCTGGTCGTGCTCGCGGGCTTAGGCGTCGGCACTCCTGAGTCTAAGTAGTCACGCATTTCGGCTTCGCGAAGGATCGTGCTCTCTTGAATATCTCCCCACCTGTTTCGCCACCCTTAAACATCTTACCGCCTTGTGTCTCTTAAGCAGAGAGTAGTTACGGTCCATATTCTCGGTTGCACATGGAGCTGTGTGCCTGCCTGACGAAATGATTGCGTCGCCACGTTCTGCATTCACATGCGATGAGCAGACTCTCAGGCGTTGCCCCATTGCAAGCTCGTATTCGTGTTGCGCACACACCACCATACTCAGTTTTAAAGCCCATTTTTCGTGAACTGCTTTCGAGACGTGGCGTACGCTACCACGAAGGGTTTACTTTCGAGCTAGTCGGTGGAGACGATCTTCTGTACGGTGTCTAGCTAGACGCATATAACGACGGAGACTGGGGGAAGCGGGACGAGACTGAAATAACAAGTGACTGTAAAAGCTACCTGCGCGAAATATATACATCATGCTGGTTCAGTGAACAGTTTAAAAAATTTAGAAAACAGACTTTTCGAGAAAAAAAGACCACCTCTACAGGAGGAAACTCTCGCTGCGGCGGACGTCTGTAATTATGAGAAACGTACTAGTTAGCAAGTTAATTAACTATAATGTACAACTTCACTTTTTATTAAAAAAAGTTTGGCGGTTACAGCCAATGGCAAGTCTGTAGCCTCAGAGAAGACGATGCTGTATCTGTTTTTTTTTTAAAAAAGTTGTTCCTAAAGCCATGCAACACGAGGAGAGCTCGCGTTATTTTCCATACAAAACCGAAACTAAGCGCACGAGGAAATCTAGTGCAAACGTTATATCCGCTGGTGACGTGTTGTAATGATTGCGGCACCCAATTCGAAACGTTTGTGGTAATTCCGACTTGAGAGCCCCGACGCTCCGCTTTGACAGCAGGCGGCAAAATCTCCTCCTTCGTCGCTCAGCGCAAGAAAAAAGATCGGCATCGCCAACTACCATCTACGCGACTGTCGATTTTGAGAGCCCCGATTGCCGCTGTCTGCAGTTTTCTTTATTTTTCTTTGTCTCTGCCACTTTTGATGCGGCTATCAGGCGTGCGGGATGTGAGGCGTCATCATACGTTCATCTTGTCGCCATATTATACCAACCCTGACGACACCAACTCTTTGCAGACAGACCTGGACAGAATCACCACTTGGTGTGAACAGTGGCAAATGCAAATTAACGTCTCTAAAACAAAGACTATAACATTCACCACCAATAATCAGCTTCAAAATCACTGTTATTCTATGAATAGTATTCTCATTGAGAATGTCTCTACAGTAAAATACCTAGGTGTTCATTTTTCGTCTGATCTAACATGGAAGAGCCATATCGATGCAATTGTCAGTAAATCATCTAAAGCACTTGGTTTCATCAGACGTCACTTGCACCAAGCTGATCCTGCCACCAAACTTTTAGCCTACACTACCCTCGTTCGCTCAGAAATAGAAAACGCATCCTTAATTTGGAACCCGCATCAATTGTACTTAATTCACAAACTGGAAGCAATACAAAATAAAGCAGCGAGATTTATAACTAAGAACTATTCACGTCAGTCCAGCATAACGGCAATCAAAGCATCGCTAAAGCTACCATCACTCGAAAAGAGAAGAATACTAGCACTATTATCACACTTTCACAGATTGTATCACAGTCACTCTTCATTCGCTTCATGCTATATTAGACCCACCCACCGTATCTTTCCGCGCTTAGATCATGCTCTCAAAATCGAACTCATGTTTGCACGTACCCATCTCTTTAGTCATTCACCATTGTTTCTTGCCGTTCACCACTGGAACAAGTTACCGAGTGATATTGTCTTCACCTTAAATCATGACGCCTTTGTGCAAAAACGAAAGTGTTTTTTACAAATAAATTCTGATTAGTAAGGCTCGATTCCTGCATATGCTCAACTTCGAATTTTCTGTACTTTTTTTCCCCATTTTGCCTGTTCTGGATTTGTGCTGCTTGTAGAGCTATGTGTAGAGTATTGTTTATATGTAACTGTACACCCCCCCCCCCCCCCTATGTAATGCCTGAAAAGGGCCTTTAGGGTATGTGAATAAATAAATAAATAAATAAAAACTGTGCGCCTCCCGTTCTTCAAGGTAACGTAGGTATGCAAATACGACCTTGGGAGGCAGCGGGGCGTTAAATAGAAATAAAATAAAAATGAAAGCAATGCTAAAGAAATAAAAATGAAAATAAAAACACCAATAAAACAAAATAACGGAAGTAAAGAAAAAATATATATTTTTGTATATAAAAATCTTTAAAAAACACAACAAAAATAAAAATAACATGAATAAAAGCCAAGAATTTCAGAAAAGTAGCTTTCGCTCTGCATTAAGGTTCGGCAGAATTGCGACGAACCTGCGTCAGTTCGTTAGCTGCTGTTCGTGTATTATCGTTGCGTGTTAGGAAGTGCATCACACAAAGGAACGCTTAGTCCGCGAATCAAGGAGGGCTTGCGCGGCAGTGGCGTTATGCTATTTTGCAGTTCTTCTTGTGCCTACCTGCTACCTATAGGTCACTTCACCTTGTGACGTCATCACTACCTGCCCACCACCTGGGCAGGTTGCCCACAACTCGGTGGGCAGATGGCCACTTGCCCGCCTTGGCAAGTGGGCCACCGGCCAGAAGGACCGGACGGCCTGGGTGCTTGTTTTGGTGGTGAGCGTGTGACCGACCATTGCTGTGTCACTGTCTCGAATTACTTCAATTTACGGGAGTGTCACCTCGCCCAGGAGAGGACCGAAACTTCAACGTCGCAGCGCGAATATTGTGAGAATGGTCGCACCAGCGCAACTCCATCATAATTAGTTGCTGAGAAAATGGGCATTGTGTGGGTGCCAGCGTAGAGTTTGCATCCACACTGTCGGCTGCCCAACACCTTGACCGTCGTGTGGCGCCTCGTCTTACATTAACATCGACAGTTAATCGATTTAGGGCCATTGGATCAGTCCACGTTCAGAAAAGAAAACGACGAGCCAGTGCAACCGGTGACTTTGACCTCGATGTACTGCCGCACCTCTGTCAGGCCGGAAGGAGGAGCCAGGGAAATTGCCAGCGCGTATGAAGCCGGCCTGTCTTCAGTTAGGAGGCCAGTTTCAAAACACAACTACTACCCGTAGCATGTGTGTCTTCACGAGAAGCTGAGACCAAATGATTTAAAAACGGCTCAGTTTTTGCATTGGTGCCTGATTCAATGCGATGATGACCCGGAATTTATCCACAAAATGCTTTGAATTGACGAGGGCCAGTTTTGTAGGGACTCGAATGTGAATTTGCGCAACACCCATTATTGGTGTCACCACAGCCCAAACTGGCTACGCGCGCGTAAGCACAAGGTGGTCAGCAAATGATTGATGTAGCATCTACCAGGTGTTACAAGAAAGACTAATTAAATTAAAAAATAGAATTTTGAGGCAAAAATACGGCTTTTGTGGCATGATATTACCAGCGTTGGCGGACACCAGAAAACCGCTGAATCATCTTAACTAGTAAGCTGGTTAACTAATTTCTAATAATTAACTTTTAACTGTTAGGGTTAAGCGCCTGGTTACAATTAGAGATCTGTCGCCGGTCGTTAGTAACAGCCACATCAGCATACCCAGAAACGAACACTCGCCAAAGTCATACAAGAAAAACGTAAAAGCACTGACGTTTCGGCACCACTACGGGTGCCTTGTTCACAACAGGATGAAAACGAGATGGGCTGGTGCTTATGTAGGAAAAACGTTACGTGTCGTGCGGATGTATATCTCGGGTAGATTGCCCCGTGTCCTGTTAATCGCTTGGCTTGTCATTTGTATGTGAAGGAATTCCTTGAGCAGGCGAGTAGATAATGATTTTTCTTTCTCAAGTATGCGCGCGGAATCCCAGTCAATCAAGTGGCCCGTGTTTTGCTGCGGTTCGGCGAGGGCGTTAGGACACTTTTTTTTTTCTGACGTCAAGCCGGTGGTATTTATAACGTCTCTTGAAGTCCCCTGTTTCGCCTACATAGGCTGCACCGCATCTTTTGCAAGGGATTTTGTAAACTACCCCAGGGTAGCCTGTCTTTTCAAGCGGGTCCTTTACTCGTACCAGATGGTTTCTGAGCTTGCTGGATGGGACACGAGCAACTTGGATGTCGTAGTCAGCCAATATCCGGCATAACGTCTCGCTAACACCAGGGGCATATGGGATGGCTGCACGTTTTTTTTTTTACTGCTCTTGCTTCAGCTTGAGGGGCCGCAGAGTGTCGTTCTTGTGATTGTAGCACTTGACGCGGGTATCCGTTCTTTGTCAGCTCCTTTCTTATGCGGCGGACTTCACGAGTTCTCTTGCATGGGCTTGAACGAAGCTTGAAGGCACGATTGTAAAGCGCCGCGGCAACTGAGCGTTTCTGCCCTATTGGGTGCGTAGAAAGAAAATTCAGGTACTTCCATGTGTGGGTGGGCTTCCCGCACACGCTCGTCGTGATGCCGTTCGCTGTTCGCTCGATGAGGACGTCGAGGAAAGGGAGGCGCCCATTGTTCTCTTCTTCCATAGTAAATTGTACGCTCTCTTGAAATGAGTTCAGGTGCCGTAGAAATTTTTCCGCATCCTGTCGTCGGATGACGCAGAAACGGTCGTCGACGTACCGCAGGAAAAACCTAGGTGGCGGGTCGAACGACGCAAGCGCACGACTCTCTATCGTTTCTGGGGCCAGGTTGGAACAGACTACGGAAATGGAGGCTCCCAATGCTCTCCCGAAGATCTGCTTGTGCATAGTCTTGTTGAACACAACGTACATGTTTGACAAGCAGAATTTTAGGAGCCGGCACAAGTCGTCTGTCTCCATGGGCGTACGTTCCGGCAGAGATAAGTCGTTGTTCAGGGCATTTCTGCAACAGTCGACTGCGAAGTCCACCGGCACGCAAGTAAACATGGACCTCACGTCGAATGACACCATATATTGATCATCGCCAAAAGTCGCAGTCTCCAGTTTTTCAATGAAATGTGCCGAGTCTTTGACGTGCGTAGGCGTGTTTCCTGCCAAAGGCGCCAGTACCCGGTGGAGGTATCCCGACAACTTGTGCAGCGGTGACTGTGTGAAGTCAACAATCGGGCGAAGTGGTACCTCCTTCTTGTGTATCTTGGGCACCCCGTATATAGCTGGCGCCGAGCCGTTGTGACAAAGTAGGCGATTGTAAAGGTAGCCCTTGTCGAAGGGGACGAACTTGAAAACGTCAGTAAGAAGATTTTGCAGCTCGGACTCGATTTTCTTTGTAGGGTCTACAGCCAGCTTCACGTATGTCGCCTTTCTGGAAGATACAACGACATACGCCAAACTGGCCAAGCTGACGGTGCGCCGAATTTCGGTCTGATGCGGAAAGAAAAAGCAGGAGATTTCTTACGTTACGGAGCTTTATAGAGAGCGATTTTTTATTCGTTTTAAAAAAGGGTACAGCATCTTTTCCACCCTGGCTACAAATTCGCCATTGGCAATACCTTCGACTTCGTTAATTATAAAGTTAATTCGTATAATTTAGGTAATTTAATAGCTAATCAGCACGTTTTTCAAAACTACTGCTGTTCACAGCAGATGAGAGTTTCCTCCTGTTGTGGTTTCCTTCTATGTCGAAAAGTACTTTTTTCAGAATTTTTGAAACTTTTCGCTGAAACACCCGGTATTTATGATGTTTCACGTAGGACTTCCAGAAATTAAAAAAAGGTACTTTTTGAGTTAGAAGAACGCTTTTTTCAGGATAGCATTTTCATTGCTGTAGTGCATCGGAGTACAGCCAAGGCGCACTAACTAGCAGGCTGTACAACTAATATTGAGTAGTTAACTTTTTAGCTATTATTGCTAGGCTCCTTATTTATTTGACATGCTTGTAGCCCATCGCAAGTAATATCCATATCAGTTTTTCGAATTTAGAAAGTGCTGTTGTCGTCATCACTGCAGCAGAATGAATTTCGGGGCCGCTCACGGGAGAAACCGTAACCGCGCAGCCAGAGAGAGCGCTAGCTACGGCTACAAGCGCACACAATTTGCTGGGCCACAACGCCAAAGGTAAATATGTTTTGAAAATCATAAAAACTTTATGCGCATTACTTATCATGGGCTACAAGCCAATCAATAAACAAGGAGCCTAGCAGTAGTTAACTTTTAACTATTCAATATTAGTTAGCCAGCCTGCTAGCTATGGAACTTCTTAGCTGTATTATGATGTACTACATCGCTGACATTGCTATACTGATAAAAACACTTTTCTAACTCTAAGAGCCGATTTTTAAAAAAAATTCTCACAGCTTGAGGTGAAACAACCTGTGCGTTTATATTCCTGCATGTTTGCAAGTAAACAAGGTGGCGCTGCAGTCTCTAGCGGGCTCGCTGTAGGCAAAAAAGCCGGGGAGCAGAGTGGCGAAGAGGTCTGGAGCTCGGGTGTTGGAGGCTTGGCGCGTTTTTAGTTGCTTCGAATCACAAGAGTGGTTGCTGCTTGGAACCTAATAATTTCGCTCGAAGTGAACGGGCTCGCGTTAACGACGTACGGCGTTTTCGGGAAAATACTTTGGCGTTGTGTATGTGTGTATGCGTGTTTAGTGGTAAGGAAAAAGAGTTGCTGTCGTTGATTTGTGCGTGATACACTGAATAAGCCCACCAGTCTATGACAGTCTGTTCTAACCGGCGTGATCTTACTTCAGGAAAACTCGACCGAGCAGATGTGCTCTCGCCGTCTGCTGACACACCTGAAGCGCAGTGCATGGCCAGTTAGCACTGCACTTGATCAGCTTAGTCTTCGATATCTCGCTACACTGTTTTGCTAGTTTTCCCCCGTAATGAATTAGCTAGCGAGCAACGCAGGTGATTGAAAGACGCAGTGGATTAGGACGAAAAATGCCACTCGCCTCCAAACTACGTGCGGTGGACGCCGCTCATCATCATCATCATCATCATCATCATCAGCCTGACAACACCCACTGCAGGGCAAAGGCCTCTCCCATGGATCTCTCTCCAATTAACCCGGTCCTTTGCCAGCTGCGCCCACCCTATGCCTGTGGACTTCTTAATCTCATCCGCCCATCTAACCTTCTGCCGCCCCCTGCTATGCTTGCCTTCTCTTCGAATCCACTCCGTTACCTTTAAGGAACAGCGGTTGTCTTGCCTTCGCATCACATGCCCTGCCCAAACCCATTTCTTCCTCTTGATTTCGACTAGGATGTCATTAACCCGCGTTTTTTTCCCTCACCCACTCTGCCCGCTTCCGGTTTCTTAACGTTACACCTATCATTTTTCTTTCCATGGCTCGCTGCGTCGTCCTTAGCTTAAGCTGAGCCCTTTTCGTTAGCCTCCATGTTTCTGCCCCGTAAGTGCGTACCGGCAAGATGCAGCTGTTGTACACTTTTCCCTTGAGGGATATTGGTAAACTGCTATTCATAATCTGAGAGAACCTGCCATATGCACTCCACCCCATTCTTATCCTTCTAGTTATTTCCCTCTCATGATCTGGATAAGATGTTACTACCTGCCCTAAGTAGGTGTATTTCTTTACCTCTTCCAGCACCTCGCTGCCAATTGTGAATGCTGTTCCCTTGCTAGACTGTTGAACATTACTTTGGTTTTCTGCATGTTAAATTTTAGACCCACCGTTCTGCTCTGCCTGTCTACATCATCGATCATGCTTTGCACTTCATCTCGTGAGTGACTCAGCAAGACAATGTCATCAGCGAATCGTAGATTACTTAGGTATCATTCATTTAATCTTATTCCCAACTGTTCTCAATTCAGGCCTCTGAATGCCTCCTGTAAACAGGCGGTGAATAGCATTGGCGACATCGTATCTCATTGCCTGACGCCCTTCCTTATTCGAATTGTATTGGTGACTTTATGGAGTACTATGGTAGCTGTGTAGTTGCTATAGATATCTTACAGTATTTTCACATAAGGCCCTTCTACACCCTGATTACGCAATGCCTGTATGACGCAGCTAGAGGGGCTCATAGTTGTTTCCTCGTGGTTTATGATATCCTTGACCCGCCACTGTCATGCGATGTAAGCACAAAGACAAAATCACGCTTAAATTTGAAGAATGCCTGCCCACGGATATTTTATTACAAATAATTAGGTTAGCACCGCTTCATGAAACCGCGTATGAGACACATCATGCAAGAAAAAGAGGTAAACGTGTTGATACTGCTTCTTGCACACAATTATACACACTATTCAAACCATACTGAGACAGTTTAGCAGACTTCTCTGTACACGAGCCAATTATATATGCCATAATAAAAAAATATTTCCAAGTAAATATCACGTGCCATGAAGGTGGTCTTAATTGTACGTTAGTAAAACTTCCACACACGTTAAATTATGTTTAACTGTCAACAAAAGAAAGAATTCCTTGGTCGCGAGTGAGCCGCTGCCGGCGCCCTGTTCGCACCAAAACGGCTCCAGGAGATAAATATGTGGACAGTGTTGTGCTCGCGCTTCCTTTCTGCTGTTGAGTTCGGCGAATTTGGACATGGGGAGGGTTCCCTGAAAACCACCGCGAAGGTGAATGAGCCCTCTGGAAGAAACGTGGCTGCAGGAACGTCGGATGCAGCGACGATAATAGCATCCCCACGTGTTCGAACCGGTCATCAGACGACGAAGTACAAGATCAGTGTGGTTCTCTTCAGTCACGCTGAAGTTGAACAATTGCCCGAGAGCTGCACCTTCGACAGAGCTTCCGGGTTCCAGTCATCAGTACAAGATATTTTAACCCCTGCTGGGAGACAGCCCGCATTCCTGTGTCACGCAGGCGCCTTCCTGTTCCACATGGGCGCAGTCCGGACTCACGTGCTCGCCCACCTGGAGGCCGCGTGGACGACAACGTGACCGGGTCCTGTTCCCTTTCCCTCGATAGAGCTGCGAGAGAACATCAGGACCGCCCTGCCGTGGGTGGTACCATCAGTGCCATCGTGTGATTGGACATCATTCTTCGAACTGTATTCCACAGCTAGGGATCTGGGGAATACGAAGAGTATTTAAGGACCTGCTGGTTTGGTACCAGAGGAGAGCCCCCTTCTTGAGAGATACCCTTTGCTGGGAGAGACTCCCGATTGCTAAGAAGCTCCCTTTACTGAGAGGCACTCTCATTTGCCCTTACTTGTACATTATGTAAATAGTCTTGGTATAAAGTTTTCCCAGTTTTCCTTCTCCGATCGTCCCCGTCTCTTCTCCGGCCCAGTCACGCTACCTGAATCCCAACAGCAGGTAGACCCAAAAATTGAGAAAGTTGAGAAAATCAAAGAAACGAAAAGCACGCTATGCTAATGCATCAGCGAATGAGCGAAACAGCCTCCCTGCTATCAAATCTTTGCCGCTTATATCCAGTGGCATTGTCGAGACCCAGACTTTGTGCTTTTCAACCGCGGCCCATCTGCGATTTCCTCTTTTATGCTGCTACGCGCATCCCACAGCGACGCAGCTCATCAATAAACGCTGCTTCTGGAGCACGCTGGGCACGATGCAGCCGCACAGTCCCGCCAGTGTAGCTGCAGCAGCTGCGGTGGGCATGGTCAGGCGGAATCTTTTTTGCATATTTCAAACATTTCGACCATGGGCATGGTCCTTTTGTGTATGGCTGCCGGCGACAATCGGAAGCAGTCGTGATACATCGCGAAGCTCTCGAAATGTGTTTAGCCAATTTTTTTTCTCCCGCGCTTGGGAGTGCGTGAGAAATGCACAATTGCGGGAGCCATGATTTCTCTGTTTCAACTCCACAGGCAGCATGTGAGGCAGGCATCATTCACTGATGTTTTATATGTATGAGCGCTTTGCTGAGTCGTTTTTTTTATTCGCTTGCTACGTTTGTAGTGCAATCCCCAGCTCGTTTGTTGTCAGCGAATTCGCCAACGCGGCGGTACATGCATATCACCCTCGCCAAGGAGTTAGCGCGGGAACTAATAGAAGTATTATGTACGCCTTTGCAGTTGACTTTATAGTGCATTTCAGGATTATGTGTCCGCTCCTTTTAAGCAGTTTTTGAGAGGAAATTTTCGGAGTAATTTGTCTTACTATGAGATGGCATTTATGATGCCCAGTGGGGTAGATTTCACTTATGAGGGAGCTCATTAGAAATACAAATACTCCAATGGAGGCCTACAGGTGCGCTTGCTTGCTGGTGTGCTGATTTTTCACCATGCAGCTTTTCATGCGTGCTGCTTTCTCGGGGGTTGTTTTGTAGCTGTGCCGTCTTTCGCCGCGCAGATTTAGTGCGGAAGCACTAGTCCGATGGGTAAACCACGAGAAAGATCTTGAAGTTGAATGGCGCAAGGGAACAAACACAGGAAGACACACAGACAGAAAGAGCGCCTCTCTGTGTCTTCCTGTGTTCGTTCCCTTGCGCCATTCAACTTTATGATGAACCAACTAGCTCAACAGCAAGTACTTCTGAAAGATCTTGCGTTGTTTGCGGGTTTGCACCGAGTGAAATAAGTAAATAAATCGAATAAATATCCGCGACTGGGATTCGAACCCGCGAGGAGATCAGCTTCTCTGGCCACTACGCGAGAGCACTACGCTATCGCCGGAGCCGAACACGC